>BCLH01000762.1:0-13285 GCA_001602315.1 Zoysia pacifica
CAACGTGTTACAACTAAAATCCACTTTTTGTTGTATCCTAATGACAAAGCCAACTATTTACAGTGTCTTGCAGCAAAAGTTTCCTAAGTTTTTGTATTTTCTGTATTAGCGGCGAACCTAGAATATATGAAATTGATTGTGGTAGTGAAAACAATCACTTAAAAATCATAAGCTTTACATGTATTGTATATTGGATGCACTGATATTGTACGTGGAAATTATTGTGAATAACGAGTGGTTGAGTGCCCTTGTATCACAGACAACATTGCTCTCCTATTCAAACACTACGATAACCAATTTTGATATAAATATTTTAGATTCGTCTTTGCGCAAGCAATTGTCCATTTTTCTTTGGAAGTGAGGCGCATTCTGTATTTTTTGTTTCACCTTCTTCAGAGATGAACTAATTACTAGGTAACCTGGTAGGTTTTTTTTTTAAAGAAGATAGGCATTTCCATGATATTATTAGGAGTAGCTTAATATATTTTTAGTGATGGCCAGTGCCGGCCCTCTGGCGACCGCACCGGGCCCTGAAAGTCAGGGGGCTCCTGCCGCGGCTGCTCGCTCAACTAGGATCCATAGATGGAGCTATGAACTCGGATGGGGAAGGAACAAACCGAGGAGGAAGGATGATAAACAGTGAACCGATGTTTGGGCTGCTTGAGTTTCCTGTTACCTATGAGTTTTGTTGTTTGCTATAGCTCATATAGAAGATGAGCCCGTAGGAGATGGCATGCGGTGCAGGGAGACTTGTGGCGTGGCGCTTGTACTTCTGCGTAGTCCTGCAGCAGAGTACTGCTCATGTTTGATTGTTTCTTTCGGGAGAAACATTGTTTAATCTTTTTAGATCGCTTGAAGAGATTTGAAAATGAGGTGAAAAAAAATAAAATTACGCACTAGTTCTATGAATATTTTAAACAACTTATTATTCTGCATACTTAAATTAATTTTTTAATTAGATAAATACTCAACTATAATGCTAATTTTTTGATAGGATTTAATATTAATGGTGCCCCTTAAATAATATTCTTTTAAAAAATATTTTATATATTTAAATAAGGGCTCACCAACACGATCTCGCAGCGGGGCTCCAAATGTCAGGGCCGGGCGTGGTGATGATGGCGGTACTGTGTGGTTTGAGCTCACCTAGATGCGGTAACGGACCGAGAATTCCAAGTTTCCAACTATGCACACACATTTATAGCCCCAGACCGTAGCGAAATAACCTTCCCACTCCTCGCCCCATTGGCACATCCTGATCAAGCTACGAGTATCGAGAGAATATTTCTGAACTCGAGCAATTCGTTTGTGCCTAGCTGAACTTGAACGAACTTATAGCTAACTTACAAGCGGTCTTGAACAAAAGAAATATAACTGCCCAGTTATGCTATTATGTTATTTTCAACGTCAATCCTTAGACAAACAAAAACTATGATACAGAACGGTCAACTTATTTAGGACTTTAACTTGTTAATCAATTTGATATATGCCATTAAAATTTTGCAAAAAATATAGATATATCTATTTCTAAATTGTTGTCATCATTAACTTTTAACATCGTCTTTAACTATTTCTCTTATTCAAAAAGCATAATGCATACTCCATATGTTCTTTAATTGTTATCGCTGTTGACTTTTAATTTCAACTTTGATCATTTTTTAATTGTTATCGCTGTTGACTTTTAATTTCAACTTTGACCATTCGTCTTATTAAAAAAATCAAATGTATAAAATTATAATGTGTGATTAAAATATCTTTAATAATAAAGTAAATTATAATAAAATATATGATATTCATCAAACTTTTTTGAATAAAACGAATGATCAAAATTGAAACAATTAAAGAACGGAGGGGGTATTATTTATAGTCATATTTTGATTTACGTTAATAGCATTTGAAACATGACTTGTTATTTTGTATTTTGAACTATTTTTTAAATAAGATGTATAGTCAAAGTTGACACTAAAATTCAGTAATGATAACAATTAAAAACCTAGAGACTAGTCAATATATAATTATTTAATAGTTGTTTATATTGCTTGTTAAGGAAGACATATATTTACCATCGTGATCAAGCTGTTATGTTACGTGATCAAGCTGTTATGTTATGTGACTCATGTCCATATCAAGCATGCATGCTACAAGCACAAATGATAGCGAGGACGTTCTCGTCGATGGCCACACAATTGTATGAGAGAACATGTCGTCACTGTAACCGGCATGGGCCCAATTTTTTGTTCGCCATGAAATAGCACAAAAACTCAGACTCCAATAATTTCAGCCACATAAATTGGTTTTGAATTTTGTATGCATGGCAGTGGTATGTAGCACTAATCTATTCGAACATCACCCACAATTTTCATTATTAATTTCAATTAGTACAATGTTTTTTTGGTGATCCCTGATTTTAATGATTTTAATTATCCACAGTACATGGTCAGTTTACTAGAAGTTGAACATTAAGATTATTTTGTCTTTTTCATCAACTGCGTAAGCAATCATTCAAATCACTCAACTAAAATCAGCAAACAATAAAATACATATATATAATGCTATTGGATTGCCCTACAAGAAGAAGTAAATTTGCAAGAAAAGTCTAATTTGGTGTCAGGTTTTAATTTACTACAATTTTGCAGCAGGATTATCATATTTATGAGAAAATATTGCAATCCTTTCAGTAAATACAGTCCTCAAGTGAGCATGTTGTTCTGTATGGACCAAAACATTCCACAACTTGTTTATAAAACATATTTATATTTTGAAAAAAAAGAGCTCCAGGTATAATAGCAGTGTCGATGTGTATTCATGATTGACACAATCCAACCGTGCCAGAAACAAAAACAGAATTAGCTACTCCGGCTGCATGAACTTTGAAGCTCCCAAGAAGACAGATGTGCACTGAAAACGGCGTGATCCAATCACAGTGGAAGGCGACTTGCAGTGTTCGGGTTATCGTTTGAGCCGTGAAAATCACGGTTGCGCGGTTTGACTTTTTGCGAAAACAGAAAAATATACAGTAAACTATGAAAATCTGACAAATTCGAAAATCAAATTTTTTAGAGAAAACCGCTCGGTTTTTTCAGTTTACCGACCGGTTTCAGTTGATTGTTTATGAATTTAAAATTAAATCGGTTTGAGCAGTTTTTTACCCGTTTTTTCCGGTTTACCATTCGGTTTGACCGGTTTACCGACTGGTTTTCGGATTTTCATTTTTTTTTTGAATTTTCAAATTTTTTTAATTTATTAAATTGAAAACCGGTCAACCGACGAAATCGAGCTAGACCGGTTTCACCAAAAACAGTGAAAACTGGCCGATTTTCACCAGTTTTGTAAACCTTGGTGACTTGACATCAAACTTGAGTGCTCCAAACGAACTGTTTTTCGAAAAGGGCCTTCCCCAGTGTTTTTTTTTTGGAAGATGGGTTATCTTATTAGCCATAAAAAAAATTGTGGATCCTTATCAATCACTGAAAATTTTGAATGTTCTTATCAACCACTAATGTTAACTTTCTTTTCTTATTAGCCACTTCTATTCATTTGAGACATTGAAAAAAACCATTCTGCCCTTCTTGCAATTTTTCCTAAATTTTATTTGTACTCATTTTAGTGGATATTTTTTTGGTTTTGATGCATCTAAAATTTCACAAGAAAAATTTTACTTACAATTCAAATTCAAATTTTAAAAATTAATCTAAACCATTTTATTTCCTTTTAAACTCGTGAGCCATAATGTGAATTTGTGAGATAAAATTGATTCCTATAACATTCACTAAAATGGGTAATAAAAAAACTTAGTAAAAAATGATTGAGGTACAATTTTCAAGCCTCTAAATATATAAAAGTGGCGAATAAGAAAAGAAAGTAATATTAGTGGTTGATAAGAAAGTTTAAAATTTTGAGTGGCTAATAAAGAATCAAAAGTTTTTTCGAAGGCTAATAAGGAATCGACCATATCTTTTTCATGGCTGCTGGTATGTGAACTTTTTGCACAATGGTTTGTTGTGAATTCATTACTGTAATCATCCATATATTTGTCTATTGATTTTTTATATAATAGTAGTCTATTATATTGTTTTTTATCATATTCATAAAAATGTTCAATTTGGACATATACGTACAATAAAAAAATTGGAATCTTCACATAGGTTTCAAGGTTATTTTACCTAATGTTTACCCCTAATTCAAATTTGATACAAGTATATATCTAATAATCTAGGCATCTTTTTGGCCATGCATCAATAATATATACATGTGGCCTGACACCTACTCCCTCTATTTTTTAATTAATGTCTTCGTTGATTTTTAAATTCAAAATTTTTTTTGATAAATTTCATATATTTTGCTATAATTTGATTTATCATTAGAGTTATTTGAATCACAATTTAAAAATTTTTAGATTCGAGCAAATTTTTTAAATAAAATAAATAGTCAAAGTTAAATTTAAAAATCAACGGTAATATTAATTAAAGAACGGAGAGAGTATTTGTTTAGCAGGGATCGATGAGCCTCAGGGAATGAGCGTCACCCATATGTGGGCAAGTTGGGGGCAGACTCACCTATTAACCCACCCGTTGACAGAAAAATATCCTTCTGACGAGTGTCAGGGGATCTTGTTCTGTTTGGCATTGTGTCCTTTGGGTTTCTAGAGGTGGGTTTTTAAGCCAATCTCATTCCGGCAGAGCCAGCATTGAGATAGATACCGACCCTCTTTTTCCGAATCAATTGTTTCTCAGCACCTCAAAGTTTTATAATTTTTCCAAACTAATGTTTATAATAGTGCTTAGTACTCTAGCTCTCGAATAAATAAATTTATTTCTAACATTGCTGGATTATTATTATTTTTTCATATGGCCAGTTGTGGGACCTGTTACGGTTTGTTGCCAATCTGAGATGACATCGGACACTACTGCACCAGTGGGTCTTGACCCAATCCCATGCACTGGGCATTCTCACGTAATGAGAAGCAAGATGCCGCCCACAAGTTTGACGGATCCTTTGCAGATTCTCTGGATTGCTTACAGGATTACGTGCGTACCTTGATGTTTCCAGACGAGACTTCTGGATAGCCTAGGAACTGATCTCATATTTTGTTAGATTGCACGATGATGCTGATGAGCCACCATACAGGAAACGTGACTTGCAACCGAATAGTTTGTCCTCGCCGCCTTCATGCTGTCTGGACTTTGCCAGGCTAAGAATATGTGCTTTTTTTTTTTTCCCTTTTGGAAACAAACCTAATGAGGTCTCGAACATTATCTGTAGAAAGGTCACGGTAGGAATGAGACCATTATAGTACTTCATCCGTCCTTAAATTCTTGAATAAGTCTTTAATTTTCTAGAAGCAATCACAAACTAGTACTCCATCCATGCTAAATTATACGGAGTTCTTGTCATTTTGTACCTCTCCAATTTTTTTAAATTATAACTTTTTTTCACTAACCAATATATCTTTATTTATTTTCAATACTACTATATCTTTATATCTCCTCATTTTTTAGTGCAATCCACCTTTTTTATTCTGCTTGATTCTTGTATCTAAACTTAAAATAACTTATAAATTTAGACGGAGGATTACTCCACTAAAACAAATGCCTTCCCACTTGCCCATGTAATTGCATTTCTTTCACAATCAAAGAGTCAGTATCAAAATAAGACCACCATCAATCTTTCGATCACTGTAAAATCCGGCACAAATCCTCAGGCACGTCTATGCTCGATAATTCTTATTTTATTTTCAAGACATGTCGTCCACATCTTTTTAGATGACATATTAATCACGCAGGTATTTTCTAGTGCACTATGTTCTCCCTTTTGTTGCCAAGATGAACTTTTTGGAAGCCGATGAGATGCTGATCTCTAGGAAAGAGAACAAGTAGACACAATCAAGATCAGATTGAATACATAGAGTATTTTATGTTTTTGAATTAAAAACAGCCGGGCACCACCAAATCATGGTGCGGTCGCAGCTGGATCCTGACCTGTCCAGCTGTTGGCATGGGTTTGTTTCAGCTGGCTGCTCACTCCCTCTGCTCCACTACCCACTACTTTTATTTGTTCGATCTGGTGCATGTAACATCTTTGCTACTAAAGTCATCAGTATTTTTTATGTGTGTTTTGTACCTTTGTTAATCCCTTCATTTAATATCGCTTTTAATAATTTATTTTATCTAAAAATATTATTTCAATGTATAAAATAATAAGCAGCATTTCAAATATATTTAATGATAAAGAAAATTATATTATATTTTTTAAATGAGATGAATAGTTAAAGAGAATGTTAAAAGTTAGCAATCAGTTCTATTTTATAGAAAAAATATAGAAATTTAAAAATTCCTGTGTTCTAAATAGAACTTTATTTAAATGTGAGAATTTCACATGAATCAATTCAAAGCCTCTTTTAAAATGGAAGAATTTTTTCTGCTTTTTTTCTTATGAAATTGAACTTTTTTTGTGAAAATCATGCGCTCTAAAGAAGACCCAAATTTATAAGAAAAACATAGGAATCAGTAACGTTTCAAATGTTCCACGAGCCTAAGCACTTTGTCATAGTGGATCATGTTAGCACTATTATATAGAACGAGGTAATTATACTATTTTCACCAAGTAACTATTAAAAAAAAGTTGTGCGGTAAATTTAGCAAGTTAATTATTTATTGAATATAAAAAAATTATATCATCTATACTTATATAAATGTTTACTTTATTTTTTAAATGAAAAAAATATTTACTTCAAATTAATTACTAAAGGAATATTTAATTTGAAGTACAATACTTCGATAACTTTTTGGGTCGTAGAGAACCCCGCTTTTCCTCTTTCTTCCTGCCTATCCGCTGCCACAAACAGCAGCTCTCAGATTCCAGGAAGGAAGTAGCGTACGGTGGAGGCAGGCACCTAGCAGCGGCTCGGTCTCGCGCGGCAAGCCCCTCCTTCTCCAGGTGAGGACCGCGCTCTCCTCCCCAATCCACCGGAGAATCCTCTTCCTTCCTATTGTAGTTGATATTCAAGTCTGGATGTAGTGGGGATGAGTCGATCCATGCGCGAGGGCCGGGATGGGGACGGGGAGATTTCATCCGCACTCGGGATGGGGATGGGAACTGGGAGGGGAATTTTCATCTCTCGGAGGAGTTAAAGTTGTTTAAATCTTGGAGTTTGAGATGGGCTGTCTGTTCTACGCAGCTTGGTCGACGGCAAGATGATGGCAAACGGGAAGCTTCAAAAGCAAGCTCTGCTGCCACCGCGCAGCCCGTTCCCTACAGCAGCAGCAGCGCCATACGCTGACCGCTGTTGGATTGCCCGGACGCAGGGTGCTCCGCACCACCGCCATGGCCACAGCCACCACCAGCGCACCTCATCGGAGAGCTTCATTGAGGAGCAGCCGTCGTGGCTCGAAGACCTGCTGAACGAGCCTGAGACGCCTGTGAGGCAGCATGGCCGGGCAGGCCACCGCAGGTCGTCGAGTGACTCATTTGCTTTGTTCGACGGAGGCGCTGCTGGTGCTGGTGCTTGCGCCAGTGGCTTTGAGGCTGTGAGCAGAGGAGGTGGGAAGGTAGCAGCACGGGGTGGTGTGCAGGAGTACTATGCTAAACCTGGTTTGTTTGGGAGGCCCCAGGGTCGATCTTGGGAGCAAGGCATGCCAAATTTGGGAGGTTACAGGCATGGCAATGGCCCGCCCATGCCGATGAAAGAGAAGCCTGGTGGGCATCATGGACCGCTAAGTGCATTCAGGAACCATGACTATGGCATGGACAATAGAGCTCCTGATGATGCAGGACATGACCAAAAGGTTGGGCTGAAGGAGGGGGTGCCACCAAAGCATGCACAGTTAGAGGCTGACACCAAGCGCGCTAAACAGTGAGTTTGATTGCTGTTCTATAGAAATTATCACATTCAAGAATTATCTTTGTATTTTAGGATTTCACCCATGTATATTACTATTACTATTATGATAATTGAAAATAGTTACCTGCTCACTGCAACTCTATACACACTGTTAAAATAATTACCTGGGAACTTTTCTTTTGAGGGGAGAATTACCAGGTAACTTCAATAGGCTTTCACAGCGTTTGACTTGAATACACCTGCTCTGATGTTATAAACTGCTAGTGCTATGTGCATATGTGAATACGTCATCCTATATGTCCATGTACAATAGACATACAACAGATGTGATATGTGACAACATAAATGAGACATGTTAATTTTTTTTTTCAGTTTGCAACTTTTGACATCTGAGTTTTCCTCTTTTTCCCTCATTTTTCAACTACGAGACTAGCAAGATATTGACTGATTGACAAATCTTATTCAGATCGGTCCTATTTTAATTCAGATATCATGAACATACAAGTCAATAATTGAATTAGAACATCACACACGATAATCTTATGAAATTGATATGATGATGTTGTTCGCATTTAAGAATTTTTTTTCTTTCCCACATTGATTGCAGGCAATATGCTCAGAGGTCCCGCGTCCGAAAGCTACAATATATTGCAGAGCTCGAGAGAAAAGTCCAGGCACTGCAGGTGAGCTTACCACAACAAATTATTTAGGCTAATCTTCAAATATACCCTGTCGAATATGAGAGAAATATTCATCTATGCAGTCAGAAGGGATAGAAGTGTCTGCTGAAATGGAGTTTCTTACTCAACAGAATATTATGCTAGACCTGGAAAATAAAGCCTTGAAGCAAAGGCTTGAGAGTCTAACACAAGAGCAACGAATCAAACGCTGTAAGTATATGTTACCGTAAATTTTATTTTATTTTATTTTTCAGATCTCTTCTCCACCCAAAAAATTGTGCTCAGTCATAATAGTCATTTTGCTTTTGGCATTAACTGAATGCCATTATTACTTTTCTTTTTTCTCCATTATACACTTATGATGCCGAAGCAGACAATTAGGATCAAGTCTATATAGTAATAAATAATTTTCTGAGCAATGTCCTGTTAACACAAGAAACAAACACTGATCCTGACATGCAGACAATACTCCCTTTCTCAGTTCTTAACTTTGAACCGAGCTGTTCTGGTGAAACATTGGTTCTTATTACTTATGAACGCATCAATTCTTGGTTTAGTTAATCACTTAATTGAAAAAGATGAACTAAAGATGGAAAATCAAACTATTGACTGGTGACTACCCAGACACAATTATGGTAAGGGCCCAGTCCTGTTTGGCTGTTCTGTCGACCTATCTAAAAAGTTCAAATGAACCAACATATCCCATGGTCTCCTGGAGTTCTCTGGAGTTTATTGACAACTTTGGATCAGCATATTTTAGCCAAAAAAGATGATGCACGCATATACAATCTGGCTTGTCACTAAAGATGCTGAAACAAAGGCCATGACTATCTCAGTGTATATGTAGGTCCATTACGTGGCGATTCAAATATATGGCCATTGGCCAATATGGCAGTGGATATATTCATGTATCACATATGGCTTGCAGTGTTGCTATGATCGTTTATCCAGCTATCAAAGAAATTTGATTCGCTCTTGTACACATACACACACACAAGGCTTAGGGTCACAAGTTTGTTATAAGAGATTAAAAAATCACTGTATTGATTGAAAACTTTATTTTTTTTTCCATATACATCTTCTTAGTATTTTAGTTTAACTGTTGTGGATTGCTTTACTGAAAACTGAAGGCTTGTGTGGATGAGTACCTGGTACAGGCTGCTTTCTCGAGGCAGCAATGACAGCCCAGGTGTCTGAAATCGAACGCCTGGGTGTGCTATCTGTGCCAGGCAGGTTTGGCCAGGCTGTTTGGAAACAGCCTCAGAATGCATGCTAAGATTTCTGGTCTGAACTTTTATCCTCAATTTTGCAGTTCAACAGGAAATGTTTGGGAGGGAGATTGGTCATCTCAGATCACTATATCAGCAGCAACAGCAGCAGCTTTCACAGGCTCCCGCTCTTGGTCGTAGTAACAGCAGCGACCTTGATTCCCAGTTTGCCAACTTGTCTCTAAAGTATAATAAAGACCCCAACTCGGGGCGGGACAGTCTTTCCGGGTCTCTTCGTACTTAGTTCTTTTCAGCCTTCCGTTCTTGTGGGTTCCACATCAGTTGCAACCACTTCTGTGGCTGTCATCTGCATCAAGAAAGGAGAAGTGCACTTGGAATGCATGAATAACCATGGACCTGATCTTTATTCTTTTGGATATGCACCTGACGGTCCGGTCACTGTCTGCTAGCGTCCATTGGTGATGCTTGACCAGTCGGAGGTGTTTAGGGTTTCTTTTAGCTGGATGCGTTTTGCGCATCATTGTACCATTCTGGATGCTAGGGTTCTAATAGTTCCCATCTTGTTTAATTTCTGTCTGCATCACATATGTACTGTGTTGGTCTGCAGTGTCAATGCAATGTGGAGCACTAGTCAGCATCAAATAAGATGCTTTGAAAATGTGCCACAGCCTTGACAATTGCATGTTGTATTCTTCGTATTCAATAAACTATTGGACTGAAGTATGTGTTCTTCAGATTTCAGTTGTGCCTGTCTACACTCTGCATGCTGTTTCTTTTTGCAAGGACAACATGCATTATTCTTGTAGATGTACTCGTTCCGGCTTTTAAATTGCTGATGCTGGCTAGTACAAATTTGAACCAGAGGGAGGGATTAGTTTGATCTTGAAAAACGAAACATCTTTTTCTATATGCTTTGTCCGGTTAGAAACTTATATTCAAGACAAGAAGATATATACTCTACTTTTAATACGAGCATTGACATGTACTATACGTTTGGTTTCAAATTTAAAACAGAAAGACCAAACAGTTTGATGTTAGGATAGTAAATGAGTTATCTGTAAGTTGTTAATAATATTCAATCTAAATCATCTCTATGGATCCGCAACAGACAGCATTTTGACAAGAGATCAGTATAGACTGAAGGAAGCCGATACATAGTCACTTAAAGCAATGCTGATGATCTCTTACTTTGCCAAGACGATTACTTTCACAGCTTAAAGATAATAGAAGTAAAACAGTGTGTCCCGGATTTTGGGGATTATCGTCTTGAAAATATAATGTCTCAGGTGACATACTGGTTAAAAAAACATATTGGCCCCACCAAATAGGAACTCTCAAAAGCTTCATTTCTGCTTTGGATCAATGTCCATTTGTTCTGCCGACTTGTTTGACCTATAATCAGCCACTGCATTATCAAAGGTCCCTCTTATATGCTGGCACATAACCATCAGGTCCTGTAAAGCATCTTTCAGTACATCCTTCGCTGGGTCTCCTGTCAATAGGATACACGTGTCAGGAGTACAGGACCTCTACAAGGTCCAGAGCAGAAATCAAATAGTTAAACAATCAGAAATGACATCACTCTGATAACTGAGTTAAAAAGTAAATTAAAGAATCAAAATTGCATCAACTAGTTACTAAGTAACGAAGCAAATAGCACCATTAAAGAAGCAATATATAAAATCTGTAGTTTCTATAGAAAGATGAATTTAACAAGTTCTCCAATGTATAAACACATCTTAGTACCCCCCTATATTACAGACGTATTGGCCATAATTTGGATTGGAAAACTGTCTATGTACTTGAACATTACTGCAGAAAGCAACATAGGGACTGTTACTAGTGCATAAATACTCAGTCTGAATGAAGAAATTGTCTAAATAATGAGTTTAGTCCATTCATAGGCTCATAGTAATAACCGAAGTAATATCAGCTTGCAAGGATCATATGCCAGTATGCCAGTTCACAAACCTGTAGTCTGAACTCTTATGTTGACTTTGTTGTCAGCAGGATGAGGGATGCTGTATCCACAAAATGCTACCCTTGGGCTGTAAGAAACGAAAGAAGATCAATAACAATAATACATGGTCTTCAATTAAGCTGACACATTATTTCAGTAACTGTATCGCTGTTATCCGCAAACCACAAACCTGTAATCACTGTACCTCTTTCAAGGTCTAAGTAAATTATTTAAGTGTAACTTCCCCAAATGGACTTTGAATCAGCAAAATCTTAATCGTTGGGATCTAGCATGTTCAAGCTTAATCACCTAGTTCTCGTGCTCCAACAGAACACGAGTAGAAGTCATGTTCAGCTACCAGAATCTGATTTCAGTACGCGGCTACTATGTTACTATCGAACTGGATGCCCAATGTATCGAAATCGACATAACTCAGAAACGACCGTACTTGCATCCACTATACCCACAATCTTTAAGTATTACAAGCGGATAGATACGGACTCTCCAACAAAAGACTCAAATAAAATGGGAAAAGATAAGGACTGCCAAGAAACTTCACTTACTCCTGGTTGAGGACGAACCGAACGGAGTTAGCGAGCGTGTGGTCCTCATCCACGATGGAGAAGGTGGACGCGCTCGAGTCCGTCAACGACCCGTGCTCCATCGCCGCAGCGCCTCCCTACAAGCTGCTCCCCCAAGAAACACATAAGAGAAGCTAAACAATTGGCAGGGAAAGAAGAGGCAAGAAACGAAACAAAACGAGCAACCGATGAAATTACAAATCAAACTCATACGAGATTCTTTTACCCAGCGAAAGCAGGAATTACCCGCGCGGGAGCTGAGAGCGAGGCGCCGGAAGCTTGGATTGCGGCGGCGCAGTGGGTTGAGGGGGGGGGGGGGGGGGGAGAAGGGGGAACCTGATGAAGGAGACCATCCTACGTTATTGGCAAAGCGCAAAGCCCAAAAGGTCTGGTGGGCCTTTCGTTTGGACCAAAGGGGGGAAAAAGCCCGGCTCCGTACCGCCCCGCCATGGATTGGAATAATTATTTTGATACTAGAACAATTGCATTTTACTGTTGGAATAATTAGTCTATTTTTTTGCATTAAGATAGAATTTTAAAATTTAAAATATATTCATTTAAGATATCATTTTTGCATTAATTTTTTAAACAGCACATTAAAAATCGTAACAGCCCAATCGGTACATTATATATTCGGTCTTACTTTTAATATTTTCTACTACTATTTCCAAAATTGGGCTAAAAAATTCTGTGCAGCTGTTCGCTTGACCCATTGTATTGTCGGTCCAAAACAGGAAGTGAGCAAAAATGTATTGCAGAACATATAAAAGTTGTGAAGGGCCGTAATGAAGGTGGCCGGAGGTGTTTGGACACAAACCCAAGTGGAAATTTAGCCTAATTGATGTAATTTGTTGAAAAATAAAAATAGATTTGTTACGGTGTTTGGAACTAATAACAACTATTCATTGTATTAGATCTAACGGTTAAAAATGAGGCTCTAACCAGCGCAAGATAGAAGAGATCTCCAAAGGCTGAGAAGAGAAAGAAAAAGAGGA
>BCLH01000762.1:13385-46775 GCA_001602315.1 Zoysia pacifica
TATGATACTTGAGGAATCAATATTTAATTCCGTACGGCAAAACTTTCAAATTTGTGTGAAACAGAACTAGTTCAGGAAAATTGGTGAAATATCACACAGTAACAAACTGAACCGGTTAGCTAGGACCTTGGTGTGTGGGAATTGGGATGGTGTATCATCTAGGTGGAATTTTGATTGCCCCAATGGGCTATATATATATATATATATATATATATATATATATATATATATATATATATATATATATAGATTATACAGATTTTTACATGCTCCAGTAATCGCTTTCGCATTATGGAATATCAATCTCTGAAAATTTTCACTGCACATGGATCCAAAATGATTTTATCCTGTTCTTGTTTCAAACCACACGCAGGGGACCTGGCAAACAATAGAATAGATCACTGAAATTACTTCGAGGATAGATACTTGTTCCCAGTTATTGGACGAGCCTGTTGGAGGCTCAACTAGCCACCAGCTAAAATCACCAAATAAAGGGGTTTGAGCAAAGCGGCCATGGATAAGAGTTTAACAACTGATCACTTCCGATCTGACTGTCCATATGACTTGCGAATGCGCACAGCCTTGATCGGCTGGTCATTCAGCCAAATTAGGGCCCTTGAGATTAGTACTGATAACCATATGACAAGGATGTTCTCATTCTCTTCCCTTGTTTTTTTTTCTTCTTATGCCGACCTGTATGCACTTTTATACGCTGATAACAAAATGTTCAAGAATCGAGAGATCAAACTAAAGTAGTTCACATATAACTCTCTCATGTTCTAAAACTAGATAGCTTTTACACCGTCAGGCTGGTTTCATAGGTGGTTTTGTGTAACAAAAAAGTGACAGCTTTATAACAGATTTCTGGTGTTACCACAAAGTAACTAGGAAGAATGAAATGGCGTCGAGAAAAGGGGAAGAACAAATAAAGCTTCTGTCTACATCAATAGTACCTGAAGAGTACAAGAAGTAGGGATGAATGGGTACCTGCAAGATCCACATCTAATGCAAAATTTGCGGGTTTTTATGAGTTACCCATAAAAGTTGTGCTAGATGTGGATTTGTAGGTATGCCCACTGGCATCCCTAACAAGAAGCATGCCTCAATGTTCTCAGTTCAGGGGCCTCCCATGTCTAGTACTAATAACTTTATCTTCAAATCACAACAGACCAACATAGATAGAGTTACAGCAAATAATACTAGAGTACATTGTTTCAGATATATCATGATTAGAGTTCACATACGACCACACTATGTCTGGAATTACCAAACTGATAGAAATATCCAAATAGTATTGATGCATGATCCATCAATAGCATGACCAACAAATTAAAGATGATTCAACAGCAGTGATTCGAACTACCATCCAACAAGCACACTTTTATTAAATATTAATTACCAATGGCCAATCTGGTGGTGCATCAGCTTGATCGGCACTACTCCATGAATGGATCATCAAGCTTGTAATTGGACGCCGATGTGTCAAACTGCAGTGTGCACTTGCTGCTGTCGCCGAATATGATCTGAGCGCAGCTAGAGCCCCTTCTCTCTGGAGGCAGAAGCTCGCCGGCCATCCGCTTGTTATGGATGACCATGTATCTAAGCGATTTGGCTGCCTCCAAAAGGAAGTTTGTGAAGACAAGCTTCTGGCGAACCAGATTGTTCACCCTCAGGACGATAGTCTTGATGCTGTTCTCAAGGCATAGGATGGAGGTTTGAACCAGTTCCTCGAAGCTCATTGGCTTACTCTTGTTGTCGTCGCTATCAGATCCATCCATCATCTGAGTAGAGAAAAAATGAAAATTTGTTTGTTGTTGATAGAATTTGCATGCAAAGAATCTACTCAAAACAAAAACATAATTTTCATGCCAACGGGAGCTATTTAGGAGCCTAGATGAACTGATGAACATCTAACTTTTATGTGAAGTGTTTCCAGGTGAGGCAAATGACCGAGCGTAATCATGGCCAGATTCAAGTCCCCTCGGCTATTCATGTGGGTGAAAAGAGCAATGGCCCTGATATTTTCAAACATTACTCCATGCTTGAAGTATCCATGCTGGATGATGCCGATAGTTTGCAAGCTCGGCATGTTTGTCCTCAGTCCCCCACAAGGTGGACCATGTCGCTAGCGGCCACCACAGTAGCCTTTCAAGCTTGGGCGCATCCATGATGCGAACCACACACCCGAATACTTGGGTCAGGCTTAGGAGGTTCTTGCATTGGATTTTGAGTATCCCATAATATCGAAGATGTACAAGCGACAGGCTCAGCAGAGCCGGGCACCGCATCAGCAGGTCCTGGATGGTCTCAATCGTCATGTCCATGCAGCTTAGGGTGAGCTCCGGCACCAGTGGGAGTGTCCACTCGGATGAGTAAACAGCTGGAACATTGCTTGGGGGCCAGCGACAGTTGGAGAGGCACAACGACCTGAGAGAGGTGCAGTTGAAGATGGAGCATGGCAGACAGACATGATGTGGCCGTGGCATCTCAAGGACAAGTTCCTCAATGATCTCGCTTTGGCACAGCGTCTGGAGCCACCCGAACATCACGTCATTTGACGGGCGTGTATGCTGGACGATGAATCGATGGATGGAGTGGTGGTGTGCATTGAGCAAGGAGGTGATAGCACAGGACCGCCACTGCCACTCCGACTGGTCGTGGTAGACAGACCTGCAGCTACCATGCGGGCGGACCTGCCCACGACACAGTTCATTGTCATTGATGCTGCCGAGCTTGTAGTCAGGAGATGAGAACACGCTCCGCTATGCCTTGGACACCCCAGTCATCCGCACAGCCTCAGTGGCACTTAGCAGGCTGAGGATGCATCCTAGTATGCTGTACGGTAGGGAGCTGATCCTGTCTACCCTGTCACTAGTGGTACCTTCAACACCACGCTGTGCAGCTAACGGGGTAGACATGGTCTTTGTCTTCTTGTTGTTGGGTTTGAATGGTGCCATGAGCCTGCTTTGGGTGAGAGAAATAATTGATAACATTGCAAATCTAATACAAATAGTATAATCGAAACATTTAACAAGATTACAATGAAAAGACACTGCACGCCATCAATAACCCATATATCAGAATGTTATTTTATAAATCTAATACGGTCCTACTTTCATAGCTCAGAGGTACTCATTAGGCACTTTCAGCTTCATTTACAACATATATACTATATACAAAACTAAGCCAGCTTAACAATTTCTTCATTATCATGCATTTGTTATTTGATCTATATTACATTATTAGCATTTTTCTAGAGCCTGTCTAATATTATTTGGGTCTATTTTAGAATCTGTCTAATATTATTCCAACATAATACACAACATGAAAACTAGACACTAAATGCAACCATTTTTGGCAACTTAATTTGATAACCTAACAAAGTCCAAACAATATATGTGATTTGAGCCATGCATTTTTGGGTGCCCGATGGCATAGATGCAAGGCAAACCCGAGGCCCAGTGCAGCATAAGGAATTTTGAGTCATGCCCGAGATCTAGGAGCATGCCACTCATCACACAAGAAAATTGGGATGTGCTTGGACCGGTATGGCCTGAAGTGGCCCATCTACTCTAAAATAGCAAATTACCACCAGCAATTAGACTCCATGAACTATTTGATATATGTTCTGCTTTGCAAGAACCATAGCCAACAAGAATTGCTCCATTCTATAAACATTCTCTATAGTGGCCAAGCGCAAGCACATTAATAACCCACACATGCAGAAGGCCATGATTGGGCATTACTAGAGTAGAATCATGTCACCACGCCATGATACAACATGCTATTCATGCCTAGTGAGCATGATATGTGGCAACACGACATAAGAGGGTGAGCCATGCGAACAGGGTGCAAATTATTAGCACAAGTCCATATACCTACAATCAAAATGGAACTTCACCTAATTTCTATAATAAAATTGATGGATACGAGGCTCACCTCTCACTGGATGCGCTAAAATTCTTCAACGGCGATGAGGCAGAGGGTTGGATAAGATGCAGTGTCAGCGGAGGGGAATTGAAAGAGTGGCGGCGGAAGGGGAACTGAAAGAGTGGTGGCGGGAGGGGAATTGAAAGAGTGGCAGTGGAAGGGGAACTAAAAGAGTGGCGGCGGGATGGGAATTGAAAGAGGGGTGAACTGTGGCAAGGGAAGCCTAGATTTGACCTCTCCAGCTTTATATACACCATGATTTGCTTAGTCCTTCAGACTGGTGGGCTGAATTCCATGGACCAAAAGTTTTGGATATTTTTGGGCTGAGTAGCCATGGGCCGAGCAAGGCATAAATTATAGAGAAGATATCATCAACACTATATATTCAGAAATAATGGAGGTTGGCAATTTAGCTTTTAAGGAAAATGAGTAAATGGCTTAATTGTCTTCTTCACCCAACTTTGACAAACAAATATGATGGCCTGCACCACCTTTGCCCCGCTACCTGCCTTACACTACAGTAGATGGTGTCCCCTAGGACACTATGTTCACCGGCCATATCGAGCCCTGGCCCCTTCCACATCTCACGGAGGTCGGCAAATTCAGAGTGCTGCCACATCATTGGCTAAGAAATGCCCCCTACTCCTCGCCCTTCTCATACCCCTGGTTGCTCACCCTACCTCATATAGTCCTACCCTACCTTCTATTTTTTTTCTCATTCGTAGTAGCCATTTGGTAGTGCTGTATTCCATACGATTGAGCTCCAATAGCCATGATTGCATAAACAAATAATCCTATATCTAAATATCTTGTATTTGGTTGTGTCTGTTTGGAATTGCTTATATTTTGGGTCAGTTGGATTGTGTGTGATATCAAGAGAAAACAAGATAGACAAGTCCACCGACATTCCAGTAGACTCTGAAGACATTCGACATAACAAAGCCAAATGGAACACACACCCGACCGATACACTGAAAAGGATAGAAGTGGCTTGGTTGAGACTATAAAAGATGAAGTATCCCAACAAGGGGGGGGGGGGTCGCTTTTCACCATACCATATTGTAGCCTCCTGAGAAGAAAGAAGTGTAGATGGTACCAAAAGATAACATTTCTTGGTAGAGGATACACCACTGCCACCAGAAGAAAAGTGAGGACCAACACTGAATTTATGCCAATCGGCACAATATGTTGTTGGGGTAGTTTCCTTTGTTCTGTCATTTAACAAAGGAATCCCTTGTAACTCTAAACATAACTCCATTTGAATGGTAGTTGGGTTTGTGCAATGAGTTCTTTGTCCTCAAATACCTGACCAGGTCATCTTTGCAAGATAGATGCAATCTTATGATTGATATGTTTATATTTGCATATCTATTTCATAGTTTAGGGAACCATCACGTAAACAATTAAGAGGTTGCACATGATAGGTGGACCACGAGCGCATCCTAATAGTCTGGTCACAACCTTATTAGCATACCATAGGAAACATATTGCGAACGCCACTAGGTAAACCTAAGCATTTGGGAGAATCTCTTTACATCTTGTTCAAAACTCATTTTCTTAGATCCAAATAATTTAGGAAACCTACAATACCAAAACCATCACTAGCCTGTCAACTCCTCCCACCCTCATCTCTGACATTAGAAATTTGATCCAGACCAACCTGAACTAGGTTCCTACGATACAATTCAACAATCGTGGAAAAGCCTCTTCCAACTTAACTCTCCGGCTTTGTCCCCCATGACCTCTCGCTTCACCAGCCGAAACCCCTCCTCCTCTTCACTACCACCATCCCACCACCAGCCGCCACCCAAACCTCCTGTCATCCTTGTCTTACTCATCTGCTCGCATCCCTGGCCTCTGTCATGCGCCCCATGCGATGCCACTTCGTTGAGGTCTGCCATCGTCATGACGCCCGAAGAGCTTGCGACATCATCCGTGGAGCTCACCATCTCCACGTCTGCATCCGAAGAGCTCGTCGTCGCAGCTCAGTAGTTACTTTCCAAATTGAATGATGCAATACTTAATAATTATTAGAGAACCTTTACATCTTAGGAGGTAAAAGAAAAATTTAAGCTTCGAGAGCAACAAAAATAGATGGTCCACAATCATTTGATCTATTGTAAAACATGCCTTATATTAATATGTACTGAGTATATTCTCCAATTACAAGCATTGTGGACTATAAAAAATTACATCTAAGTGCATCAAGATAGTGCTCTTCATCTTAATAGTACTCATGTATCAAGTAGCTCCAAATCACGATCCCAAAACTTTATAAAGATTCAAATGGATGATTGCAAAGGTAACGACTTATAAAACATACTGAAAACAAATGCCTAAATGGTGCCGGCCAACATTTCAGTAGGTAGAATTGAACACAATCTTCTCCTTTCTTATGTCTTTCTTTCTTCTTCTACCACCAAAGAAAAAGAAATACGAACCCTAATATTTCCAACTCAATACAAATTGAAATCAATTTGAGGGTAGATTTATTCTTTCTAGTCCTTCACTGTGGCTGAATCTAACCATGATAAAATGGAGAAGAGGCTGGATAAATTTATTCCACAGTGATATCATCCCCACCTCAATCATCATACCCACCAGAGAGAGACCAAATTGACCCTAACTCCTCACCGTAGTTGGAGAGGAAAAGGAGGAACCAAGTCCACAAGCCAAAAGCTTTCTTGAAACCAAAAACTTTGGCATGGAGAAGACAATCTTAATCTAGGACATCTACTAAATTATTAGAAAAATTGAGACCCCTCTCTGTTCGACCACTAGTGAACCTCAGAATTTGTTTTTATCAATTGTCTTTGCAGAACCGATGCTGTACATTGTTCCAAGACTTTATGGATGAATTAGCCTAATATTTACCAAAATAAAAAAAGCAAGTTCTCATTCTTAGTACCTCACCCAAATCCATTGTCTTTTTCTTTTTCATTCAAACAAAAACCGATTCACAAACACTTTAAATGCCGCACCATCTTGATATAGCTCCCAGCTGCTCATTGATTCACTTCTGATTTTTTAAGCTAAAAGTGATTATCTTTATTCATAAAGTACTAGAATCAACACAGAAAATCACTTCATAAAATCAAGAGCGGCTACTTTTTTTTTAGCTCTTAACCTTTTAGTTCATTTTATAATATAATTTCAGTCAGGCAAGTATCACTTTTCCGAAGATACAACATTTGGCAAAACTTCTCTAATTTTAAGCTAAGAGCTCTGCTAAAGGACCTCTTAAATCCACTTTTCTAGCTTGTGCTAGTAGGAGAAGTTCGTATCACAACTCCATCTACCGCCTACGCAAGACATTTGTATAGTATTATCTGTGTGAACTTACTGTACAGGTGAAGCTAATCAGTAGTCTTGCAATCTGCGGGCTGCAGAACACGAGCACCTCCACGAGCTCCGCACGGGTCTTGTCGCCAAACAAGCTCACCTTCCCGTCGGTCCGCCTGGCGTACGACAGCCCGAGCCGCGACCGCGCGCTGGGGAGGTTCCCAACGCCCGTGCTGGCGTCCGGTCCGGTGAGCACGCCCATCACGGCCGTGAGCGGCGGGCCGATGAGCAGCCCGTCAGCGCCGAACTGCGGGCAGCGTAGTCGAACAACGCCGCGCCGCTCCCTCCCACCTTCGGTAGCACTACCGGCTCCGACGACGCGGCTTCTTTGGTTGCCGGCGTCTCTGGCCAGTAGAAGAGGAAGGCGTCGAGCGTGTCGTACGAGTCGTCCGTGCTGCGGTACCCCTCCGGGTTGAACCCACCGAACTTGAAGCCACGGTCGGTGCGGCCGACGATGACGCAGGAGCCCTTGAAGTCGCAGCGCCGGTGGAAGTCCATCATGCTGAAGCCGTCCACGGTGGCCTTGTAGCAGCACTTGAGCTCACAATCTGCACAAGAACCACACGCACATAAAAATATATCAGTGCTCTGTTTTCAAACAAAATCAGAGTAACACGAGCTGTTCTTGTACCTAATAATTTGCAACTGCGATCGGGGCACTTAAACCGCGCCACATCATGACCTGCATGATCAAGTTGGTTCCGCATCGAGCAGTGTTACGAGATCGAGCAAGCAAACATTTCGTGATGCGAATGCTCGATTACAAGCCATCGCATCAGGTGGTTACAAGCCATCAATTTTGCCTCAATTATTTTTACTTGAGGTTTCGTCCTCCATGGGGTTCTTGATGAAAAAGTGCAACGAATATGTTGCCGGGAAACTGTGCGCCTCACACACACCGGCCTGTGTGGCTGCAGCATTCATGTAAGTCACATGAAAAATTTTCACCGAACAAACACACACTAGTTTGTGTGGCTGTGACATTCTTGTAAGCCACATAAAAAATTTTCACTGCACAAACACACACTAGTCAGTGTGGTTGCGGCACTCATGTAACACACATAAAAATTTTCACTGAACAAATACTCATTAGCCTGTGTAGCTACGGCACTCAAATAAGACACATAAAAAATTTTCACTGAACAAACACACACTAGCCTATGTGGTTGCCGCACTTATGAAGGCACATGAAAAATTTTAATTGAACAAACACACACTAGCCTGTGTGGCTACGGCACTCATATAAGGCACATGAAAACTTTTCACCGAACAAACACACACTAGCCTGTGTGGTTGCGGCACTCATGTAAAACACATAAAAAATTTTCATTGAACAAACACACACTAGCCTGTGTGGCTGCTGCTGCACTCATGTAAGACACATGAAAAAATTTTACTGAACAAAACACACACTAGTCTGTGTGGCTGCAGCACTCATGTAAAACACATGAAAATTTTTTACTAAACAAACACACACTAGCCTATATGGCTGCTGCATTCATGTAAGTACATGAAAAACTTTCACTGAACAATCGAAGAGCTAGTAACCATCCACAACGAATAGGAGAATTGAAACTTTTGCCTAATTTGAGTATAAACGAACACACACCAAATCACCCTTTCCCTTAACGAAACCATATGATTAATTGTTTATTAGGTGGGCATAGGCGTGAAAATATGCTGGATGAATCCGAGGGCTAAAAAGAGCCTCCTTCCATTTGTGCTGATTTTTTTAAGGGTCATATGGGCTGTTGAAAAGGAATGATCGGATTATGTTGGACCGTGGATTAAAAGGAGTGGGTTTTGATTATAGGCTGCTTAAAAATAAAGGATCTGAGTCCATGGATTGTACCTATTCTTAATGCTACAAGAGACTCATGGATCATGCTTGTGTATCAATTTTAGTAGTAAATTTGACAAGTAGTATTATTAGATCAAAATGGGATAGGATCAGATAGATTCTTATATTTTCTAAAAGGCTAGGTGTACTTAGGTTTGATATGTTAAATTTGGATCAGATAAGGATATGGCGTATTAAAAGAAATAAACGGTTGGCTTAGATCTCGACCCATTTCCAAGCCTAGTTGTTTTTTTTTAAAGGAAGTCAGACATGTCACTGCAAACAAGAGTAACCACGGAAGGAATCATCATACCCTAGCCCACATCTCACTGGTCTTTTCCGTGGAGTCTGCTTCAACAACGCTGCGTACAACTTATGGGGGATTGCAACGAATTCACATTGCACACGCTTGACTTGTCTCCTTGAAGGGCGACCAGAGGAGAAGGCATTGGGCCTGACGGAATCTTGGATACAGGCCATCAACCTTACCACAAGTTTCGTGCCAGAAAGTGTGGTGCACATACGGGTTCCTTAAGAAAAAGTGTGGTTAACACAAATTACCAGGGAAAATGTGTGCTTCACATACTAGTTGCATAGTCACTCAACCCAAGACAATAAGCGGATGCAGCATCTGCACTAGCACAGATTACGAGACACTGTCATTAACGACACTATATAAAAAGCCGTTGTTAATAATACATTAGATACGTTGATTTTTTTACGCATCATTGATGTAAACACAAACTCGCGTCTCTAATATAATTACATCAAAGATGGATATCAAACACACGCCTCTAATATAACTATATTAGAGATGGTAATTAGAAATACGTTTTTGATATAGCTACATTAGAGACTGTTGTAAAAAACATGTCTCTAAAATAATTACATCAGAGATAGATATTTAAAACGCATCTATGATATAGCCACATCAAAGACGGGTTAAAAAACACGTCTCTGATATAAGTGAGACGCCGTAATACAGCGTACATCGAAGACGGGGAGGGTACGCCCGTTTCTGATAGCAAGGAGAGATCACGGCCCAGCCCAATCATCATTTCCTCCTGCAATAAAAGGCTTGGCCACAGTGGACAAACCTTGTCCCCAATCTCGCATAGTCGCATCTCTGACTCCCACACAGCCCCCACTCAACCGACGCGGCGCGCTCCTCGGTCTTCCCGCCGTGGCTCGCCGACTCCGTCTCTGCTCGTTCTTCTCCAGGTGAGCACCGAGGAACTCTCCTCTATAACCCTACGGAAGCGGCGGCGGCTGCGTGCAGGCACAGCACGTGCGAGCGCGCGAGTCCGCGGTCGCGTGGAGGGCTCTGGATGGGGCGGCGCGCGGGTCCGCGGGCGCGTGGAGCGCGCTGGACGGGGCGGCGCGCGCGCTGCATGCTTGCAGCGGGGCTGCGAAGCCCTTGCGGTGCGCAGGGCGAAGCACAATTCCGACTGCTGAGGTGCTCATTCGTTTTCCCCTTCCAACTCTATTCTTGAGCATGTTTGGTCATTAGAAACTGATCTTGATTTTAGAGGTTGATTTGATATTCATCTTCTTTTATGTTAGGTTTTGATATTTGACCAGAGACAACTTTGGACAAAGTCCACTTTGACATCGAGAGGATCATGTTTCTTCCATTTATCTGTTATATGCTTAAACAAGTGTTCTATTCTGTTCCAGCCGATTACAAGGTGGGGTCCCATTTCTTCCATTTATCTGTTATCTTGTTCTTATTCTAATAACCATACCACTTTGAACACTTTAGTTATTGAATTCCTTAGCTGCAGGTTTAAGAATATGTGGTGAACTTACATTGTAGTTTCGAGTAATACAACATACTCCCTCGGTCCTATAAAAAGTCTATTTATAGGTTTGTTTGACTGTGCTTTGTTTTTCTCTTTGACCAATGATTTTTTTAAAACTTGATAAACTTTATGAACACATAAATTACATATTATGAAAATATTTTTTATTGTGAATCTAAAGATATAAATTTTATATTATTAAAGTTTATCGAATTTATATAAATTTCTAGTCAAAGAGAAGAAAGAAACACAGTCAACCAAACTCAGGAATACACTTTTTATGGGACAGAGGTAGTATCTCTTAAAATTGATATTCATATTTGATCAAATGATGAAATTGTTCTTTTCATTGACGTGTGTAATTTATCTGTCAATCAGTTTGGTTCTTAAAAAATTGGTTAGCTGTTTCCTAGGTCAATGGCCACTTCCTGAAATTACTCGGACATGAACTGTTCATTTTTATGGAGAATGGAACATAAGAAGTTTCATTTTGCAGGGAGCAAGAACATAAGAACTGTTCTTTGAATCTTGAGCTTGGTTAGATTCTTTTATTAACCTATACAGGTTGGTTAATTTGTACAGTTACATACTCATTAATTGATAGACATGTTTTGGAGGATTATGTTGTTCTCAAGTTCAATATTATTAACATCTATATGCTTAGGAGTCTATGCTACGGCTTCTTCAAACTGGTAGTTTGTGACTATATTTTTGTTTGATTCACTCTGTAATGTTCATGTTCTTCAAACTGGTAGGTGCAGCTTGATAAGTTGATTGGCGTCTATGTTTTCTTGCTTGTTAGATTGCTGTCACTTGGTTACAGTCAGTAAGTGTTTGTTGACTAATGGATTGAACTGAGACCTTCATATTATATACATATAGTTATTTCTTTCTGTTATTCCTTTTTAGTAACTTGGTGCTTATTTACTCTGTCAGATGAGGCTGAACTATCAAAACTGCCTCCCGATTCAGACATGCAACAAGCTGCAGTAGTAGCTATTCAGGAGGAGGACCCGTATAATTGGGGTATTGATCTCGCTTATACTCTCTTTTTCTGATGAAAATTGTATATATTATGCATTGCTGTTTTGTTATGAAAGCATAATAATTATGTTATTTCCATTAAATATTCTCACACATGGTTATATGCAACTGAAGGTATAACCTGGTTCTTTGAGGGGGTTCCGAAAGGAAGCTATGCAACTGACCCAGATGGTCCAAGTCGTATCATTGAATATTGATAGATGCTTCACTCATTAATAGGGAACTGTATACTTCTCCAACAAATGGATCCCTTGTAGCTCTCATTTGTAACATGTATACTTTTATTTTATACAAATATCAAATATTGTGTGATCTGAAATATGCTAGTTGCGATTTATACTGCTGGTTAATTATGAGATATATATGTGGGTGTTATGATTTCAAATGTGTGCACCATCTCTCATATTATTATGATCTGGAATATGCAAGTCTCATCTGTAAACCAACTAATATTGAAAATCCATCAGAGCAGGGGGGCTCCTTACATCAGACATGCGGATAACAGTAGGCCACTACCATCAGAGACGGGCATAAAAAAACAAGTCGCTAAGCGAGACATCAGGGATAGGCATAAAAAAATAAGTCACTAACAGTGGACATTAGGGACGGGTATAAAAAGGCAGGTCACTAACCGTGAACATTAGGGACGGGCATAAGGAAACAGGTCACTAACGAGGTTATCAGAGACGTGGTGTGCAAACCACCGTCGCTAGTGATCTGCTTATTAGAGACGAGTACATAGAGCCTGTCGCAGATGTGAGATATCAGTGACGGTTATTTGTCGGTCTCTATTGACTCCACGTCAGTGACGTAAATTTAGTGACGGCTGCAACACGTCTCTAATGAGGAAAAACCACCGTCGTTGATGACGTTTTCTGAGGTAGTGCTGGGAAAGTCTTGGAGGCCTGGGTAAGTACTAATCATCAAGAAGCCAAAGAGAACTGGATCTTTTGACTAATTTTGAGGTAGTTAAAACACAAACTGATGAACGAAAGATACTGTTAATGGAACCACAAGGAGAGTGTTAATTAGATTAGACACACACTAAAGATTAGTTACCTCTCAGGTGTGTGTTTGACACGAGCGACATTGGGAACGGCAGTCCGACGTCGTGGTACTGGAACTGCGGCTGCGGCGGTGCTCCACCTCCTTTGGTGCCACCACTGTGGTACGGCACAACAAGCTACTTATGCCTGGTGACGATATGTGGCAACACGACATAAGAGCGTGGGCTGCGAACACAGTGCGAATTATTAGCACAAGTCCATATACCTACAACCAAAATGGAACTTCACCTAATTTCTATAATAAAATTCAAGGATACGAGGCTCACCTTACTGGATGCGCTAAAATTCTTCAATGCGAATGAGGTAGAGGATTGGAAGATGTAGTGTCAGCGGAGGGAAATTGAAAGAGTGGCAGCGGAAGGGGAACTAAAAGAGTGGCGGCGGGAGGGGAGGTGAAAGAGGGGTGAATTGTGGCAAGGGAACCTAGATTTGGCCTCTCTAGCTTTATATACACCATGATTTGCTTAGGGCCTGTTTGGTCGTCGTTGTAGTCGTAAGCGTCAAAGCAGTGGCGACGTCGCAAGTGTGGCAGACAAATCATCCGCCAGACATTCGGCGCGGCGTGGCGTTGAAAATGGACTGCAACGCTCAGGCAGAGCTGAAGATTTGGCAAACCATGGCGAGCACGTTTGGCAGCCACCGCGAGACAAACTTTTTGCGTGGTGATCTGTTGCACGCTTTTGTAGCAAAGCAAACGCGCCCTTAGTCCTTTAGCCCAGTGGGCTGAATTCCATGGACCAAAGTTTTGGATATTTCTGGGCTGAGTAACCATGGGCCGAGTAAGGCATGAATGATAGAGAAGATATAATCAAAACTACAGATTCAGCAATAATGGAGGTTGGCAATTTATCTTTTAAGGAAAATAAGTAAACGGCTTAGTTGCCTTCTTCACCCAACTTCGAGCAAATATGATGGCCTGCACCACCTCCCTCACTTTCACCCCGCTACCTGCCTTACATCGCAGTTGATGGTGTCCCCTAGGACACTACGTTCACTTGCCATATCGAGCCCCAGCCCCTTCCACATCTCATGGCGGTCGACAAATTCACAGTGCTGCCACATCATTGTCTAAGAAACACCCCCTAATCCTCTCTCTTCTCGTACCACTGGTTGCTCGCCCTACCTCATATATAATCCTACCCTACCCTCTATTTTTTTCTCATTCATAATAGCCATTGGTAGTACCCTATTCCATACGATTGAGCTCCAATAGCCATGACTACACAAACAAATAATCCTATATCTAGATATCTTGTATTTGGTTGTGTCTGTTTAGAATTGCTTGTATTTTGGATCAGCTGGATTGTATGTGATCTAAAGAGGAAATAAGATAGACAAGTCCTTGCACCGACGTTCCGGTCGACACTGAAGACATTCAACCTAGCAAAGCCAAATGGAACACACACTCGACCGATACATTGAAAAGGATATCGGTGGCTTGGATGAGACTATAAAAAAATGAAGTATCCCAACAAAGGCCTCCTGAGAAGAAAGAAGTCTAGATGAAGCCAAAAGATAACATTTCTTGGTAAAGGATATGCCACTGCCATCAGAAGAAAAGATAAGGATCAACATTGAATTTATGCCGATCGGCACAATATGTTGTTGGGGTAGTTTTTTTTGTTCTGTCATCTAACAAAGGAATCCCTTGTACCTATAAACACAACTCCATTTGAATGGTAGTTGGGTTTATGCAATGAGTTCTTTGTCCTCAAATACCTGACCAGGTCATCTTTGCAAGATAGATATAATCTTATGATTGATATGTTTATATTTGCAGATCTATTTTATAGTTTAGGGAATCATCATGCAAACAATTAAGAGGTTGCACATGATAGGTGGACTATGAGCGCGTCCTAATAGTCTGGCCGCCACCTTATTACCATACCACAGGAAACATATTGCGAGAGCCACTAGGTAAACCTAAGAATTTAGAAGAATCTCTTTACATCTTGTTCAAAACTCATTTTCTTTGATCCAATTAATTTAGGAAACCTACAATACCAAAACCATCACTAGCCTGTCAACTCCTCTCCCACCCTCATCTCTGACATTAGAAATTTTATCCAAACCAACGTGAACTATGTTCCTGCGATACAATTCCACAATCGTGGAAAAGCCTCTTCCAACTTATTAGCTCTCCAGCTTTTTCCCCCACGACCTCTCGCTTTGCCTCTCGGAACCCCTCCTTCTCCTCAAGACCACTATCCCACCGCCAGCCGCCACCCAAACCTCCTGTCACCCTTGTCTTACCCACACACGCGCATCCCTGCCCCTCCACCGCTGTCATGCTCCCCGTGCGATGCCACTTCGTTGAGGTCTGCGACTGTCGTGACGCCCGAAGAGCTTGCATCAGCATCCGTGGAGCTTGCCATCTCCATGTCTGCATTCAAAGAGCTCGTCGTCGCAACTCACTAGTTACTTTTTAAATTGAATGATGCAATAATTAATAATTATTAGAGAACTTTTACCTCTTAGGAGGTAAAAGAACAATTTAAGCTTTGAGAGCAACAAAAATGGATGGTCCACAATCATTTGGGTCTACTTTAGAACTTGCCTTATATTAGTATGTACTGAGTATATTCTCCAATGACAAGAATGCTAGACTATGAAAAATTACATCTAAGTGGATCAAGAGACTGCTCTTCATCTTAATAGTACTCATGTATCAAGTAGCTTCAAATCACAATCCCAAAATTTTATAAGGATTCAAATGGATGATCGCACAAGTAAACACTTAGCAAACAGGTTGAAAACAAATGCCTAAGTAGTGGCGGCCAACATTCTAGCAGGTAGAATTGAACACGATCTTCTCCTTTCTTATGTCTTTCTTTCTAGTTAATTTTTTCGGTTCTTAGGGGCCCTGGCTAGGGACCTCTTAACTACATCATGTATTAAACTTTTGTTGCCGCATATGCAAGACATTTGTATAGTATTATCTGTGTGAAGTTATTGTACAGGTGAAGCTAATCAGTAGAGGCTCGCAATCTGTGGGCTGCAGAAGACGAGCACCTCCACGAGCTTCGCACGGGTCTCGTCGCCAAACAAGCTCTCCTTCCCGTCGGCCCGCTTGGCATATGACAGCCCGAGCCGCGACCGCGCGCTGCTGAGGTCCCCAACGCCCGTGCTGGCGTCCGGTCCGGTGAACACGCCCATCACGGCCGTGAGCGGCGGGCCGATGAGCAGCCCGTCGGCGCCGAACTGCGGGCCACCTCGCGCGTAGTCGAACAGCGCCGCACCGCTCCCTCCCACCTTCGGCAACACCACTGGCGCTGACGATGCGGCTTCTCCGGCCGCCGGCGCCGTCTCTGGCCAGTAGAAGAGGAAGGCGTCGAGCGTGTCGTAGTAGTCGTCCGTGCTGCGGTACCCCTCCGGGTTGAACCCGCCGAAGCTGAAGCCACCGTCGGTGCGGCCGACGATGACGCAGGGGCCCTTGAAATCGCAGCGCCGGTGGAAGTCCGTGGCGCTGAAGCCATCCACGATGGCCTTGTAGCAGCACTTGAGTTCACGATCTGCACAAGAACCACACGCATGTAAAATTATATCAGTGCTCTGTTTCTCAAACAAAATCACATTAACACGAGCTGTTCTTGTCCCTGGTAATTTGCAACTGCGATCGGCGCACTTAAACTGCGCACATCACACGTACATGCTCAAGTTGGTTCCGCATCGAGTTGAGTTATGAGATCGAGCAAGCAAATAATTCGTGATGAGAATGCTCGTCTTACTCTCCGCAGACGGCAACGATAAGGGAAGCCATCGCATCAGGTGATTACAAGCCATCAATTTTGCCGCAATTTTTTTTTACTAGTGGTTTCGTGCTCCAAGGGGTTCTTGACAAAAAAGTGTGACGACCACAAGTTGCCGGGAAACTGTGTGCTTCACACACTGGCCTGTGTGGCTGCGGCACTCATGTAAGGCACATGAAAAATTTTCACTGAACAATCAGAGAGCTGCTAACCATCCACAACGCATATTAGAATTGAAGGTTTTTTTTGCCTAATTTGAGTATAAACGAACATACACCAAACCACTCTTTCCCTTAACGAAACCACATGATTAATTGTCTATTAGGTGTACGCATAGGCGTGAAAAAGGAACGGATGAATCTGAGGGCTAAAAAGGACCTCCTTCCACTTGTGCTGATTTTTTTTGAGGGCCACATGGGCTGTTGAAAAGGAATGATCGGATTATATTGGACCGTGGCTCAAAAGGATTGAATTTTGATTATAGCCCGCTTAAAAAATAAAGGGTTAAGTCCACCAATCGTGTTCATTCTTAATGCTGCAAGAGACTTATGGATCGTGCTTGTGTATCAACTTGTAATAAATTTGACAAGTAGTATTATTAGACCAAAATGGGATAGGATCAGATAGAATCTTATTTTCTAAAGGGCTAGGCCTTACTCACTCCAGACACCTTATTCAAAATCGTTTCGAATATTGCTTTGGTCAAACATTGGAAATATAAATTACACATGTTTTTTAAGTTGCTAAATTAATTTAAAAATATAAAAATCATATGATTAGATTTATCTTTAAAAAGTACTTTCATACAAGTATACATATGTCAATTTTCAATAAAATTTTTATACGAAATAAAATAAAGTTATATTTTGAAGACTGTCGTTATCCAAAACAACTAAAATTATGAGTATGGAGAGAGTATTTTGTTAGATATGTTAAATTTGGATCGGATAAGGATATGACGGATTAAGAGAAATAAAGGGCTGAATTAAGGTTTGGATTAAATCTCGACCCATCTTCAAGCCTAGTTGTGTGCGCGTAGCGGCAGGTCAACCTATTTTTTTAAGGAAGTCGACCCGATTGCTGTTTGCAGCAACGAACTGCAAACAAGACTAACGACAGAAGGAACCATCAAACCCCGGTCCGCATCTCGCGGGGTCTTTTCCGTGGTGTCTGCTTCAATGACGCTGCGTACGATTTATAGGAGATTGCAACTAATTCACATTGCACACGCTTGACTCGTCTCCTTGAAGGGCGACGAGAGGAGAATGCATTGGGCCTGACGGAATCACGGATACAGGCCATCAACCTTCCCACAAGTTTTATGCCAGAAAGTGTGGTGCTCATACAGGTTCCTCAAGAAAAAGAGTGGTTAACACAAATTACCAGGGAAAATGTGTGCGTCACATACTAGTTGCATAGTCAATCCACCCAAGACAATGAGCGGATGCAGCAATCTGGGAAAGTCCTGGAGGCCTGGGTGAGTGCTAATCATCCGGAAGCCAAAGAAAACTGCATCTTTTGACTAATTTTGATGCAGTTAAAACACAAACTGATGAACGAAAGATACTGTTAATGGAACCACAAGGAGGGTGTTAATTCGACACACACACTAAAGATTAGTTACCTCTCAGATGTGTGTTTGACACGAGCGACAGTGGGAACGGCAGTTCGATGTCGTGGTACTGGAACTGCGGCTGTGGCGGCGCTCCACCTCCTTTGGTGCCGCCACCGCCTCCTTTGCCCCAGTTGAAGAAGCTGCGAGGGCTGACGAAGCTCGTCCTGACCGGCACCGTAGCTCTGCCGCTCACCATGAACGCCATCCCCGTGAAGCGCGCTCGATCAGAGGAGTACTGAAACAGACCCGGTGAATTCTTGGAGTTTGGATGCTGGGAACGGAGAAGTCCAGGAGCAGAATAGATGGTGTGCGTTTGTAGTGTTCCTGCCTTTTGGAATCTTATCACTAGATGCTGAATTGTTGACAGGTATCCACTCCGATTAGATATTTTGGTTTCTCTTTCTTCAGAACGCGGTCCGGGACGACTGCGAGCTCCACCGCAAATACTACACTGAGCACTTTTTTTTTTTTGCTACCGAGGCCCTTCCAAATTACATCAGCGTAAACCGCTTAAACTGACTGATTAGTCCATTGTTTAACTCTACAAGAGACTAAATACTCCGACAACACGCAACATGGAAACTCGCCAATAATAAATGTGACCGTTTTTACTGGCTTCATTTGTTGAAGCTAACAAATCCTAGAAATACACGGAACTTGGGTCGTATATTTTGGTGGCCCACGACATAGGATGCATGTCGACATTTTTGAACCAAATGTTGAAAATTACTCCCGGAAAATTTTGCGAATAACTTTATTTTATCTTCCTGCAAAATACCAAAATTTCCATCACTAAATAGAGAAATATTAGAATTGGAAATTTCAAAAATTATAAAATTGGGAGTTGCCAAGTGCTTGATTTTTCTTTTTTGGTTTTCTTTATTTGTTTTTATCCTATTGAGCTTAATTGATCTAACCATCCTTTAATTTCCTTTATTTCTTTTCCAAATACTTCTCTTGGGCCGAGCCCTTTTTCTTTTCTTTCTCCCTTCCAGCCCAGCTTTCTCCCTTCTTTTCTGTCGTGGGCCGCGCCCCTGCCCTTCCAGCCGCGCCGGCCCAGCTTGCCACTCCCGCGCGCACGGCCAGCATCCCTTTTTCCTTCGCGCCGGCCCAATAGCGCCCTTTTTCTCCTCTGGCCCGGTCGCGCCCGCCCTCTCGTTCTTCTCTCTCACGCGCGTGCAGCCCGGCCCAGCCTTTCTCTGTTCCCCTTTCTTCTCCACCGAGCCAGCGCGCCAGACCAGCGCACATGCGCGCCAGGCCGCCCCGGCCAACGCCCTAGCTAGCCTTGCACCACATGCCACCCCCCTTTTTCCTCGGTGCGTCACGTTTGCAGCTCGCCCACGCCTCTTGTCGGGATCATGTACCTCAGGTACTTGACGGTCCGTACTCGTATGCGCAAGACCTCGAGTTAGGGGTCGGACGGCAGCGTTCGGGCGCGGTCCGACCCCCAAGGCGATCTATGAAAGCCACATCAAGACACACGGAGACGTCGACCTCTGAGAACCGACCTCCGAGGACCGACCCCTGGGAGGTAGGTGCGACATTATGACGTATTTACTTCGACGGCCAACCGCCCTGACGGGATGGGACGAGTTTCACCACGATAACACTCCAGCAGAAACCGCGGCAGTCAACGGACAGGATCCGACGGCACTGTAGCTGACACAACAGTGCCAAACAGGCGCTACAGTGTCCGCCGCTGCATGCGACGCGACGGGCCACGCCCGCGCATGGGCAAAACGAATGATGACGACGACGTGGAGGACCCACCTGTCAGCGAGACGGCAAGATCACGTAGAGTCTACCATCTTGTAACTCCAGACTGCCCTATATAAAGGGAGGCCCGAGGACGACGAGAGAATGAGTAGTGACAAAAGAGCAAACACGGCCAGTTTCCAGAGCTTTCGTATCCTTTCTCGCGAGGACCCCCACTCATACGTGCTCCGAGCACTCTCAACCCACACCGGATTCTCTCGCGAAGAGAGAATCCGAACCCGTTGTACTCTTATCATATTACACCGCTCGAAATGGCTCGAACCAAGTAAAAAACTCTCTTAGTCTCTCATATACTTAGGCCATATCAAATACGAAGATACACCACCCCTGCGATTGTATTTTCGTACTGCGCCGCAGAACACCGGCACATCTTTCTTTCCATTCTTGTGCAAACCGAGCCAACCCACCGAGCTCGCCATCATCACCGCCATTGCAGTTCCGGTGCAAGCCCGAGCTGCCTTGTCCGGTCGCTGTCTCCCTGCCGTTCCATCATCACCCCCGCAGAGGCCGCCATCATCACGCTGTGCTGCCCCTTCGTGTCTGCGAGTCTCGTCCCCAGAAAGTCGCGGCCAATGCCGTCATGACACCGCCGTCCTCGCCGCCATCATCACCGCAGAGACCCGGAGAGCTCCGCTGTGCTGCTTAACACTGCTCCAATCCATTACCGTCGCGCTTGTGCCATCAATTCACTGAGAGCTCACCAAGGCACGTGCGCACGGCTCACCGCCGGCAAAATTCCGGCGCTGCCCCTCTCGCGTTCCCTCCCTCTTCCCCCCTTCGGCTATAGAAGGCGTGCCAAAGCCCTCTGAGGCTCCACGGGCCACCAAATAGCCCCATTTCGCCTCAATCTCCGTCCATTTCTGTTTTCCGCTCTTCTTCTTCATCTCCAGCCACTGAGGTCGCCACGCCAAATACACCGTCGGTGAGCCCTCTTCTCGCCTATCTTCTCTCGTTCCAGCACCTCGTGGCCCTCTTCTTCGTTTCCCCTAACCAATTGCTTACCCATCGAAGCTCCTCGGCTCTCCTCGACGAAGCGCCGCTGTGCGCCATGGACCTTGCACACCGTCGGCCGCCTACAGCATCCCTCCGGTCCTGCCGAGGCTACAATAAGCCTCCATGTACTCGCGTGGCGCCCTTCGGCCATTCTGTTTACCTCCAACGAGCCCCTTGCCTCGTCTCCGCCGAGCGCCGCCCCTCTTTGCCGTTGGCTGCATCTAGACGAAACCGGACGACGAGAAACCAATAGGTGAGCTCGTCCCGTCCTCTTCTCTCTCCCGAGCTCCTTGCCGTCCAGTTTCGTGGCCCAGAAGCCGAGTTCGCAACTCCGGTGAGCGGCCAGAATGGCGCCGCAGTCTTCCTCTGCCTCGGCCACTGTCGAAGCTAGCCGGAGCGCCTCCAACCGTCCGATAACCACGGGCGGCCCAGATTAAAACAGGGCTCCCTCCTTCACGTGTTTAAACCCCACCCGTCCAAGTCCGATCCAACGGCCCAGATGCGAACACTCAACAATGTAAATCCTAGTCCCTCCTTTGAAATCCGACAGTCCAGATCAAATCAGCAAGAATGATAAAATAAAATACATCTGACCCCACCAGTCAGTGACTTACACACACCTGGCCTCCCCACGCTACCTAAAATGCTACAGCCACCCGAGAAGTGCACACATAAATATTTTACCTACCTTTTTCATAGGAAAATAATTCCACAAAAATACCAGAAAATGGTACTTTTGCATTAAACCCCTAACACTTTCTGATAATATTTTTGCTCTGGAATTTTTACACAGAACCCCCTGGACTTTATTCTAATTACAATTTTCTTCTTTAATCTTCTGCTTCTATGCACCTAAAACTTTCCAAAAATTACATATAAGTACCCAGTAACTTCTATTATTTATAAATAGACCCCTAAACTTTCCATACAACTTCTTGATCTTAGCTCAGTTTCCATTGATTCTTTCACCATTGGAAACTTGACTCCAAGCTTGACCTCATCATACTATCAAACCATCTACCAAACTTTAATCATGTTGTCTTTTCTTAATGATTTGTTTCTATTAGAGTTTAAATGATTTAATTGCTTATCCTTTATTGATTTTTATCAGATTTTACGCGAGTCTTTTATTATGTTTTATTCATAAAGCCTAGTATCATAATAACTCATTATAATGAGCACCTTGCCCTTTTTGCATGCCTTAGCACATGGATCAATTGCTAGTCATTGCATGCACAATAGCACATGGCACCTATTATACTCTAATATAAATAAAAAATAAAATCAAATGGATAATTTTTAATTACTAGTAATCACATGCTTCTAGCCTCGCATTATCATGCATAGATAAACACACCACCTAGAAGTTAAGTAATCTAGTTTCAAAGGTGAAATCCTGTAATTAACTATAATGGCTAGAAAGCACATGTATTATTAGAAGTTAAATATTGAATTAAATGGCACACGATGCATCACACCTATCGGCAACCGGTGCTAACCATATGTTAACCATATGTAGATCCCTAAGTGCATATGTGCTTAGGTTATCGATAGCTTTGCACGTATATATACTTATAAACACCACCACATATATCTCTACATACGCACGCATGCAACAATACACCATTCACTTGTTAGCTTTAATAGCTTAAAAGATAACAACAACAACAACTCAATACATGTATAGATCCCTAGTATGGCTACTTGGTACATACGATTGTACATTCACAAGTCTGTATTACATGTTCCCTCATATCTCACATGCATGTTCATTTCATTAAAACAAACATAATTAAGTAAACCTGGCATATGTAGCTAACCTTTGGTAAGCAATATTAAATAGGAATAAATGTAAAATGGTGCACCTTATTCTCTCATCGCTAGCCATTACAAGTGTTCACACCTGTATAGTGGCTATTGCGTTGAAAATACACAGTGAAGCACACTTGCCTCATGACACCCCCCCCTTGCGGGCATACGTATCCATCATTATGCGGGTACCCTCATCATTAATTTCTTCTTCGAATTTAATCTGTTTTATTTGGAATTAATTGGATCTTATCTATTTTCCTCAAGTTTATTTTTGTTTGCGGTTGTTTTATTTTGCGTATTTTAAAGTGTAGCAAACGTTGAGTTCGAAGAAGAGCCAGAAGACTCGTCATGTGACAAGGCTGAAGACTTGGACGTCAAGTCAAGGCTTCAAGATTCAAGTCTTGAAGACTAAGAATTTGCAGGCAAGCTCTAACCCCTTAATCATTTTTATCCTATGTTTTGCTATGCTTATATATGGCCATATTAGTTGCATCTGCTTATTTTTTTAGTACTTTAAAACATTGAGTAGTTATTGTCCTATTTGTGACGGTTATGAGTGCTTATGTCTAATCTAAGAAAATTAAGTACTTTAATTCCTTTCATGCCCTATTTAAACACTTGTCCTTGTTATCTCTAGGTTACCATCATTTAGTAATTAATGAATGGCTTTAATTCCTTGCTACTAGAAAGCTTAGGAACCTTTTATCATGATGCTCTGCATTGCCGCACCCCCTTATACAAACATATACATATATCTCTTTTCATAAAATGTGTTAAATGTGTTTTGGAGTGTGTAAATTAAACTGGGGATGGGGGTTACTACAACCTGTGTTAGGTGATGTGGTGGTGGATTTCATTGGCTGTGGGCGAGGCTTGTGACATGTGATAATAAACTATGTGCTTTTGCGACGTTCTCCTGTGTGAACATACGCTCGTCTTGCCACATAAAGACTGGTTCATTAGACCCCAAACTTAGTGGTCCCCGTACAGCCAGAACCCGTCATGGATGGGACTTAGTCCAGTTTTGGTGTTGCCATATCAAGCCCCTAGGTGGTTGTTGGACACGAAATACCAGGAGAAGGACATGAAAGTCATAATCCATGGTCCGGGTCAATGCATCTTCCGCATTGTCAGTGGTTCCATTTTCAGTGACCATATAGCCCCTGAGAGTACCCCTTGCGGCTCCAGGTAAAAAGGACTTGAAAGTCGTATCCACAATCTGGCTCCAAAATGTACATAATGCATCTCAGTGGTTCCGTTTTTACTGATGACATAGCCCCTGGGACATTTCGAGGGTGTCTCTGTGGTGGTCATCGAAGAAGGTGAGACGAGCATCATATCACTCCACCGATCAAGAGTGAATGGCCTGTGAAAAAAGTGTACACTCTCTGTAGAGTGTAAAACCTTTCTTGAAAGTCCGTTGCCACTAGTCATGGCACACTGTTTGCTTGGGCTCACAATGATTAGGGTTACTTGTTTTTCAATGTGTGAGTGTTTTGGAGATGAGATGGCATTTGTGCCAGGGCTGTTATGATCTTCGTGTCGGAAGGCCTCCTTAAAATCGTGGGAACTGGCGAGATCGACGTAATTTCTCTCCCAGGTCCAATCAATTAAAATGTGGTAGATAGATACAAGTTGTCTTTCCTCTAATTGCAAACCTTATGTAGATAAACCTACATAAAACTAGCTTTTTGCATAGAAACCATGAAAGTTGTTTTCCTTGATTGGCCATGTGCATGTATATACCCTTGAGTTGTGTTAGGGTGAGTACCTTCTGTACTCAATCTTGCTGCTTCAACATTCAGAGGAAGACGGAGAAGCTATGAAGTCGTTGGTGATGTGTAGACATTTCGTCCTGCGCTCAAGTTTGCCTGTGGAGTTGCTTGCAAAGTTTACCGTGGATTTCTTCTGCCTTGCTGGTGTTTTCAGGAAGCTTTATCATCCTCATGCGGATTGTAACTTAGACTTCTTGACTGTAAGTATCTATTTTGGAATAAGTTCCTCTATATTTGACTTGTATGTGCAATGAACATTCTGACAAAGTGTGTACCAATTACTGATCCAGGGATTGATACGGTAAACACGAGCACTCCAGAAATGGGGTACAACATGCCTTGTGGCCTCTTGCGGCACGACGAATTTGGGTCGTGCCACAAATCTAAGAGCAATATGTGACTCGTCACACATGAAGATTAGGGATGTGCTTCGCCCGCACGGATCAAAGTGACCCATCTATAATGGAAGAGCAAATACCAACCAACAATTAAAGATCATGCCCATCTACACTTAATTAAGAAAACATAATTTTAGTCTAGCCTCGTGCTAGTTTCTTTACTGACATTTCTATCATGATAGAACCATACCAAACATAAATTACTCCATTCCTTAGCCAAACTCTGAAGTAGCTAAATGCAAACACGGCAACAGCTCATACATACGTCAATGGTCATCCTTGGGTATCACTAGCGAAGAGTTATGCCCCCGAGACATGACACAACATACTACTCATGCTAATTGATGCATGGCATCATTTGTAGGAGCTAACAAATCCAAGAAATACACGGGACTTGGATCGTGCCATTTTTGAGTGGTCCATGGGATAGATGCATGACATGACCTACGGCCAGTGCAACGCGAGGAGTTTTGGGTCGTGCCCAAGATCTAAGAGTAGCATGTGATCACTAGATACACATGAAGATTAGGATGTGCTTCAGCCACACGGACCAAAGTGTAAAATTTTAGTCAGCCATGTGCCAGTTTCTTGATAGACATTACTGCCATGCTAGATCGATATCAAACAAATATTACTCCATTATATAACCAATCTTTGAAGTAGCCCAATGTAGGCACGACAACAGCCCATACATGTCGAAAGTCATCCTTGGACATCACTAGAGAATAGACTGAATAGTCATGCCACCGAGGCATGACACAACAGGATACTCAAGCTAATTAATGCATGGCATCATTTGTAGGAGCTAACAAATCCCAGATATACACAGGACTTGGGTTGTGCCATTTTTGGGTGGCCTGTGGGATAGAAGCATGGCATGGCCTATGGCCCAGTGCAGCACGAGAAGGTTTAGGTCTTGCCCGAAAATCTAGGAGCAGCATGTGATCACTCGATACACATGAAGATTAGGATGTGTTTCAGCCGCATGGACCAAAGTGTAAAATTTTAGCTAGTCACATGCCAGTTTTGTCGGGATCATGTACCCCGGGTACTTGACGACCCATACTCGTACACGTGGGCCAAGACCCCGAGGAGTTTAGGGGTCGAGCGACGGCGCACGAACGCGCGGTCCGACCCCCGACGTGACGGTCTACGAAAGACAAGTCCTAGCCGCGCTAAGACGCACGGTGATGTCGACCTCCGAGAGCCGACCCTCGGAGACCGACCCCTAGGAAGCAGGTACGACGTTATGACATATTTACTCTAATGGCCAACCGCCAATCGCCTTGACGGGACGGGACGGGTTTCACCACGACGACACTCCAGCTGAAGCCGCAGAGCCAGACGGGCCGCGGCAGTCAACGGACAAGACCTGGTGGCACTGTGGCTGACACTACAGTGCCAGACATGCGCTACAGTACTCGCCGCTGCGTGCGACGCGACGGGCCACGCCCGCACATGGGCGCAACGAATGATGACGACGCCAGTGGAGGACCCTCCTGTCAGCGAGGCAGCAGAACCGCGTAGGGTCCACCATTTTGTAACTCCGGACCACTTTATATAAAGGAGGTCCCAAGGAGCGATAGAACAAGAAAGAACAACGAACACAGAGAAAAGCCCAGAGCTCTTGCTCGTATCCGTTCACGCGCAAGCAACCCCACGAACACGTGCATCGAGCACCCACAATCTAGGCATCGGACCCTCTCCTGAAGAGAGGATCCGACCCCTTGTACTCATCGAGATAAACCACCCTCTGGATGTAGGGTATTACACCGTTCGAGGTGACCCGAACCAGGTAAAAATCCTCTTAAGTCTTTCGTAGATTAAGCCACATCGAATACGAAAGCACACCACCTCCACGATCATATTTCGTACTGTGCCGGTGGTCAAAACACCGACAGTTGGCACGCTAAGAAAGGGGATTCTCTTGGTGTGCGCTCGCTTCGCTTTTTCGATGGCTTTCTTCTTTGCCGTCATGGGAGACACTTCGGTCTCCCACCTTCGCTTCGGGGCCTTCACGGTCGCCATCACTGGAGATGGCTGGTCGTGGCGAGTCCCAACTTTCGCCTCTGGACAGGCCTTCCGCTTCGAAAGCCTAAACTTCGTCGCCAACGAAGGCGGTGAGCTGCGCCTTTAGGCTCCGCGCAAGAAGCGCGCTACGCGGTGCCGGAGGAGCCGTGTCGTTCTGGGGCACGACCCGTCGAGGGAGTGCTTCACTCTCCACGCCCCTAAAGGCGGGGAACCAGCGACTCCTGGCAACACGTCGGGCGCCAACCCGTCCCCGCACCCCGCGGAGGACGCCGCTGGCCAAGCCTGGCCGCCCCCAAGACAAATCGGCAGCCCTGAGCCACGGGGCAAGGCTATAGCTGGTCCCAGCGACGCAGCTCGGGCCCGGGGGCGGTCCGCTTACCAGCAACTTGTAGCTAGAGGGCCGCCAGCCTTCGACACCCCGCTTGAGTATAGCTGGTCCCAGCGACGCAGCTCGGGCTCGGGGGCCATCCGCTTACCAGCAACTTGTAGCTGGAGGGCCGTCAGCCTTCGACACCCCGCTCGAGAAACTCGCGACAGCGACGTGCGTCCTCGACGAGACCGCCGCTCTCAAGGACCCGGCACTAAGGGAAGTGTACGATCGTGTAAGCTTCTGCCTCGGCAGTGCGCTTCGACAACCAGAAGCGTCCCTCCGACCCCAGCAGTCGGAGACATGGAACAACCATCGATCCCATGACCGGCGAAGCTCGGCGCACGATAGCCGAGTCGAGGAACGAAATCCTCGACATCACGCAGGGTCGGTCCACCCGCGGCTCGGCCCCAACTACGACGTTCGTGGCACCATCGACGCCCGGCGACAGACAAGGAGCGAGCTTCGCGCCGAGTCTCCGTGGAGGTGCTCCTTCGACCGCTACTACCGGCGCCGCTCCTTCGACTCCAGGAGCCCAAGCCCTGACGGGGTCAGACCCAGAGCGTTTGGATCGCTCATACGGCACGCAAAATTCCCACAAAGATTTCGCGCCCTGACCACCATCGGCCGCTACAACGGGGAAACGAACCCCATTAACTAGCTCGAGGACTACTGCCTCACCTGTAGGACCGAAGGAGCAGGCGACCTGTTCTCCATCCAGTGCTTGCCGCTTTTCCTCAGCGACTCGGCCCGAGGATGGCTCGAGCACCTCTAGGAGGGCTGCATCATGGACTGAAGCGACCTGCGCCGCATCTTCATCGGCAACTTTCAAGGGACCTACACGCGTCCAGGTAATTCCTGGGACCTCAAAAATTTCAAGCAGAGGCCTGGCGAGTCGCTCCGAGACTACATCCAGCGCTTCTCGCGAAAGCGCAATGAGTTGCCTGACGTCAGCTATGCAGATGTCATCAATGCCTTCACTTGCAGGACGACGTCCAAGGCGCTTGTCCACAAGCTGGGCCGTAGGAACCCTTGGACGGCTCGGGACATCCTCGACGTTGCTATGACCTTTGCCACCAGGGAGGAGGCCGTGCAAGCTAACTTCGACTAAAGCCGGGCGAAAGACGAGAGGTCCGGGGCCGACCGTTGGGGTGATCGACCCCCCGACCGGCATGCCGACCGCCGCAACGAGCGAGGCGGCGACAGTTCGAGCCGCAAGAAGGGGAAGGGCCGACACCATGACGACGACTTCGTGGCCGCTGCCAACCGGCCGACCCGACCCTCGACCAAGAGGCTGACCAATCACGACGGCCACTTCGAGAAAATGCTTGACTGGCCTTGCCCCAACCACTCGTGCCCGTCAAGCATACCCTCCGGAATTGCCACCTGACAAGGAGGTTCTTCAAGAGCGGCTTCCAACCCGACTCCTCGGTGGCCAAGGCCGACCCCCAAGCCAAAGGGGCCAAGGATGACGCCGGCGCAGCCTTCCCCGAGCCAGAAGACTGCCTCACAATCTTTGGCGGCCTCGCGGCCTACGGCGAGTCCTGCCACCGGCAAAAGAGGACCTGGCGGGAGGTCAACGTGACCGATCCCGCGGTCCCCTGCTGCCTCATGTGCTCCGAGGCCCCGATCACCTTCGACCGGGCCGACCACCCCGACCATGTTCCACAACCTGGGCGCCTCCCAATGGTGCTCGACCTCATCGTCGGCTCCGTACGACTATCTAAGGTCTTCATGGATGGAGGGAGCACCCTCAACATCCTCTACGCCGACGCCTTTAGGGCGATGAAGCTGACAGAGGCCGACCTCCGCCCGAGCCACACTCCGTTTCACGAGGTCGTCCGCGAGGGCTACGCAATGCCCTTCGGACAGATTACGCTCCCAGTCACATTCGATGATCGGAGCAACTTCCAGACCGAATCGCTCATCTTCGAGGTGGTCGACTTCACCGGAGCCTACCACGCCATCTGGGGCCGGCCATGCTATGCGAAGTTCTTGGCCATCCCCAACTACGTCTACCTCAAGCTGAAGATGCCCGGGCCGAAGGGCGTCATCACGGTCTCGTCGCGCTTCCAGCCCGCCCTCACGTGCGACCAGGAAAGTTTCGAGCTGGCCGTCGCCCGTTTTGGCTGGGCCCAGCTGGACGAGATCCGCAGGACCAAGGGGTCGACCCCAACGCTCGACTCCAGGGCCTCTTCTTCGACCTCCTTCAAGCCCGCCGACGACTCGAAGGAGGTGACTCTTGACCCCGTCGACTCTTCCAAGAAGGCCAGGGTCAGAACAACGCTCTTCTGCGAATAGAAAAGCGCGCTCGTCGACTTTCTCATCCGGAATTGGAACGTTTTCGCCTGGGCACCCTTGAACATGCCCGGCATCCCGAGAGAAGTCATCGAGCACTCACTCGACATCGTTGCAGGCTCCCGGTCCGTCAAGCAATGACTCCGACGTTTCGAGGATGAGAAACATCGGGTCATCGGAGAAGAATTGATGAAGCTCCTAGACGCCAAGTTTATTCAAGAGGTCTACCACGCCGAGTGACTGGCCAACCCTGTAATGGTAAAAAAGAAGACTGGGCAATAGAGGATGTGCATTGACTACACGAGTGTCAACAAGGCCTGCCCGAAGGACTCCTTCCCTCTCCCGCGCATCGATCAAGTGGTGGACTCCATCGTCGGGTGCGAAACCCTCAGCTTCCTCGACGCGTACTCTGGATATCACCAGATTTTCATGCGCGAGTCCGACTGATCGACCACGTCCTTCATCACGCCCTTCGGATCCTTCTGCTACGTCACGATGCCATTCGGGCTCAAGAATGACGACGCCACGTACCAGCGTTGCATGCAGAAGTGTTTTCACGACCAGCTGGGTCGAAATCTTGAGGTCTACGTCAACAACATTGTCAATAAGACTCGGCAGGCCTTCGACCTCGTCCAAGACCAGGAGGAAACGTTCGCGAACCTCCTACGCTATTGAATCAAGCTGAACCCTGAATAATGCATTTTCGGGGTGCCCTCGGTTAAACTGCTTGGCTTCGTCATCTCCGAACGGGGTTTGAAGCGAACTCCGAGAAGATCTCTGCCATCCTCAACCTCGGGCCCATCAGCAACGTCATGGGTGTCCAGAGGCTAACTGGTGCTTGGCAGCCCTCAGTTGCTTCATCTCAAGGCTCAGGGAAAAAGCGATGCCTTTCTACTGGCTGCTACGAAAAGCAGAGCGGTTCACCTAGACCATCGAGGCCTAGAAAGCCTTCGAATGGCTCAAGACCCTGCTCTCATCACCGCCGATCCTTACACCCCTGACCCTGGGAGAGACCCTTCTCCTCTACATTGCGGCGACTTCTAACGTCGTCAGCACCGTCCTCGTCGTCCAACTGGGCGAAGAGGGTCGAGCTCTGTCTGTTCAACGACCTGTCTACTTCATCAGCGAGGTGCTGCCCGACGCTAAGACTCGGTACACCTAGGTGGAGAAGCTGATCTACGCCGTCCTCATCACGAGCCGCAAGCTACGGCACTACTTCACGAGCCACTCTGTCTAGGTGGTCACCGGCTTCCCACTTGGGGAGATCGTCAGTGGCAAAGACACGGTCGGGCGCATAGCCACGTGGGCCGTGGAGCTCATGGGGCTCGACGTCGCCTTCGTCCCTCGGCAGGCCATCAAGTCCCAGACCCTGGCCGACTTTGTCGCCGAATGGACCGAGGCTCAGGAACCGCCGGCCCTCGGCAGCATCGAGTACTGGATGATGTACTTCGACGGGTCTTGCATGCTCAAGGGCGCGGGAGTTGGGGTCGTCCTAATCTTCTCGAAGGGAGACATGTTTCGCTATGTTCTGCAGTTGCAGTTTCGCACCTCCAACAACGCGGCCGAGTACGAGGCACTGCTCCATGGCCCACGAATGGCCATCACCCTCGGCGTTCAGCGGATCTACGTCAAGAGCGATTTCAAGCTAGTCGTCAACCAGGTCATGAAGACCTCCAGCTGCCGAGATCCGAAGATGGAGGCCTACTGTCAAGAGGTTCGCAAACTCGAAGACAAGTTCGATGGGCTCGAACTCCATCACATTCTACGTCGGGACAACAAGGCCGTCGACGCCCTCGCCAAGTTGGGCTTGGAGCTTGAACCAGTCCCCGAGGTCCTCACCAAGCCTTCTATCAAGAGCATCGAGGATCCGCCCACCGAGGGCACAAGCGGTGAGCAGACCCTAGATCCGAGGGCAAAGGTGATGGCCGTCGCCTCTGACTGGTCTCATGACATCTTCGCTTACCTTCAAGACGACACTCTTTCGGCCGACGTCAACGAAGCCAGAAAAGTCGCACGTCAAGCCAAGGCCTTCGTCATTTCTGACTTCGAGCTCTATAAACGAAGCACGAGTGGTGTACTGCAGCGCTGCATCCCTCGGGAGGAGGGCATGCACCAGCTCGATGATATCCACTCGGGTATCTACGGTCATCACGTCGGACCTAGGACCCTAGTCGGGAAGGCCTTCCGCCAAGGCTTATACTGGTCAACGGCAGTGGCCGACGCTGAAAAGCTCGTCCGAACCTGTTAAGGTTGCCAGTTCTACGCCCGGCAGACGCACCTGCCAGCCCAGGAGATCCAGACGATCCCGATCGTCTGGCCCTTTGCTGTTTAGGGACTCGACATCCTCGGACCGTTCAAAAAGGCACCCGACAGCTTCTCCCAACTTTTTGTCGCCATTGACAAGTTTACCAAGTGGATCGAGGCGCCGCATCTCGGTGTCGTGCTTGGTGGCTTGACGACGAAGCCATGCAACACCGCAAGTTAAATTCCTTCCCCGAAGTTGGACGAACACGACTCGACTTACCGACGACTGTGTAGTTGGTCTGCTCGAGGGCCGCTGCGACCCGGCTAGCCCGGGCGTCGGAGGCCACCACCTCTGCGCGCGCCTTGTTGGCCTCCTCGAGGGCAACACGTATCGACTCCCGGGCAGCGTGGGGCTGGGACTGCAGGTCAGCCACCGTCTCCTCGGACCTGGCCCGGGCCTTCGCTAGCTCTTCCTGCAAGGCGTCAACCTCGCACTGGGCGGTGAATCCACGCGGGGGCCGACCCTAGGCCGTGTGGAGGTTGTCATGCGAAGGGACTGTCAGCCCAAAGACTGCAGGAATAAAAAAATGAAAGATGCTGAATCCGAAAACTCACCCGACACTCGATGAAGTGCGCCTCGTCAAAAATAGTGTCGACCTCCTCGGCGACCCACAACAGTTGACGGAGGCCGGCGGCTAGCCTCATGTTGAGCGCCCGGGCGCCGCCCACTCTGTCCATGAGGTAGCCGAACCCGTCAGCAGCCCCTTCAAGCGGAAGAGGCCCCCTCCCGAGGATCGTCCAGGAGGCAGTCGGCGCCGTCAGCTCTCGCGCCTCGCTAGCGGCCTTGGCATTGCTAGCCGAAAGCCGTGGAACCCGACGCCCCAACGATCTCCTGCATCTTGCCGAGAGCCGTGTCGCTCAGGCCGCACTCAACGACGGGCGCTGCTGAGGACGCCGGGGCCACCGCGCCTTCGGGAGGCGCCGTCGTCGATGACGGCGTTGGTAGCCCCGTTCCCTCGGCCTCTCCAGCGTCAGGCGCGGGGGAAGAGTCCGCCTTCTCTTCGACCCCCGCCCGACCCTCAGCGACTGTCGGGGAGCCACAGACAGATCCCTCCTCAACCTCCTCGCCAACGGTGGTCTCCCCGCTCGGACCCTCGACCGCTACCTCTGGGCGCGCCTCCGCGGTGTCCGACCCCGCGGGCTTCTCTGCCCGGCTCGGACCTCGAGGGCTGGGAGCGTGACCTCCTCGACGTCCTCCGTGCGCGGCGGCTCCAGGCTCTCGGGGCTCGACGCCTCACCCCAGACCT
>BCLH01000762.1:47455-65842 GCA_001602315.1 Zoysia pacifica
GGCCACGACCCCCGATGGACTCTGAGAGCGATCAACGATGAATACGATGCAGTAATGACCATCACAACGTAGAAACTCTACACTTACCAGCTGACGGTGGTCCCTATCGAGGGGACGAGGCCCTCGGTTGAGGATGCCCTCGGCGTCTCTGAAGACCGTCGAGGTCCGAGCGAGGACGCCTTTGTCTAAGAGAGGCCAGCCGCGGACCTCGAAGGTCTCGTTATCCGGCCCCTCGTACTCCCCGATGCTGTGCACTCGGCGGCACAGCGGCATGATCTGGCGTCGCATGGCAACGCCTAAGACCGTCTCCTGATCAGCCCCTGCTCCCGTAGGCGCCGGATCGCTTCCAGATGCGGCCGAGTCGACTCGACCTTGGCCACCGAGAGCTTCGACTTCCACGACTCGGTTACTTCAGGCAACCGGTCCTCGAAGGGCGGGAGCTGGGGGTCGACGTTGTCGATGTAAAACCAGGACCTCCTCCAGCCCTTCAATGAGGTCTTCAGGTCGACCTTGACACACTTCAGGGACTCCCTGGACCAGAGCCAAATGCTGACGCCGCCGACGCGCTTGCCAACCCCCGTCTCCTTCGACGTTTGGAGAGTGACGAGGAAGAAGTACCTCCACAGCAAAAGGCTGGGCTGGATGCCCAAGTACGCCTCGCAAAGCGTCGCGAAGACGAAGGCGTGGAGGACTCCGTTTGGCGCAAGCTGGTGAAGTCGAGCACCGTACTGATTGAGGACGCCTCGAAAGAAGCTCGAGACCAGCAATCCTAGCCCAAGCTCGTGGTAGACTAGGAAGCTGACAATCTTCTCTGGCGGCGGTGCGGGCACGGTGTGGCCGTAGCCACCCGCCCAGCCGACAAACTCCTTCGGTGGGATCATCTCGACGACGGCCCACCTCGCGAGCAGGGCGTTGTTGACAGTCGAAGGCTCCCACTCAGACATCGCGAAGATGGTGGCGACGACAGAAGGCTTGAGATGAAGCAAGGAGGCTGGGTGAAAACGCGAAGTTACCGCGCCCCTTCTTTTAAATGGCCCGCGCAGTTATTGCGCCGCCCACGGTCGATCGTGGGAGTAACTGCGCGGTTGTGGGCTCGCGCCCCGACGCGCACCCGAGCCGTTCGCACCAGACTCGCCGACGAGCGAGCCCATGCCACGCCTCGCCGCGTCCACCGCGACCAGGACGCCAACGTTACTCCGACAAGACGGCTGCCAGTGTACGACTGGCAGACCAAGTGACGCGGGCGCGCGAACCGTCGCATCCCTGATGTCGTCCGTTCGAATTCAAACCAACCGCTCGAATCGACCAGCGATTGAGATTCCCAAACGGTCTGATTGCCCTCCACGTGGAGGTGCGAAGGCCGTCCGATTCCCGTGACCGTCATGGTGAGTCCGAATAAGGGGAAGCATGCGAACGAAGCTTCCCACGATCAGCTAATCGACAAGCCGAGGCCGCTTTGCCAACCCTATCGTTCGGACGCTGATCATGGCCGCCGACCTAGGCGCGATGATCATGGCCGCCGGCCTAGGCGCGATGCTGATCATGGGCAGGGACCGCATCGAACCGGCCCGCCCTAGGTGTCTTACCGAACAAAAGACCGAGAGCGACCTCGACCTGACCTCGATAGTCGAAACGACGCGTGCACGCAAACAAAACCCCTACGATCGGCTGATCGACAGCCGAGGCCACTTGGCCAACTCGAACGATCGGGCGCTGATCATGGCCTTCGGCCTAGGCGCGATGCTGATCATAGGCAGGGACCGCATCGAACCGGCCCGCTCTAGGCGTCTGACCGAACAAAAGACCAAGAGCAACCTCGGCCCGACCCCGACTGTCGGAACGACACGTGGCGATAAAGCCCACGACCAGCCCCTCGGATCACCTCCAGGCTCGGAGGCTAGGCCCGTACAGCGCGCTCATGCGCATCCTTGTGACCAACCGTCAACGAGCGACGGTCCGCACGACGCTTCAGCCCACAACCAACCCTTCGGATCGCTTGAGGGCTCGGGGCTACGCCCTACAGGCGCGCTCGCGCCCTCCCGTAGGATCAACCATCGTCGAGTGATGGTCGGCACGACGCTTTAACCCACGATCGACCCTTAGGATCGCTCGAGGGCTTGGAGGCTACACCCTATGGGTGCGCTCGCACGCTCCCGTAGGATCAAAACGAGCTTCGGAGACAATCAGCCCAGCGCCGCCTCAACTATAGGTCGCAAATGGCGTCAGGCTCGGGGGCTACTGTCAGGATCATGTACCCCGGGTACTCGACGACCCGTACTCGTACACGTGGGCCAAGACCCCAAGGAGTTTAGGGGTCGAGCGACGGCGCACGAATGAGCGGTCCGACTCTCGAGGCGACGATCTACGAAAGACAAGTCCTAGCCGCGCTAAGATGCGAGGTGACGCCGACCTCCGAGAGCCGACCCCTGGGGACCGACCCTTGGGGGGCAGGTACGGCATTATGACATATTTACTCTGATGGCCAACAGCAAACCGCCCTGACGGAACGGGACGGGTTTCACCACGACGACACTCCAGCTGAAGCCGCAGAGCCAGACGGACCATGGCAGTCAACGGACAAGACCCGGTGGCACTATGGCTGACACTACAGTACCAGACAGGAGCTATAATACCCACCGCTGCGTGCGATGCGACGGGCCACGCCCGCGCATAGGCGCAACGAATGATGACGACGTCAGTGGAGGACCCACTTATCAGCGAGGTAGCAGAACCGCGTAGGGCCCATCATTTTGTAACTCCGGACCGCCCTATATAAAGAGAGGCCCGAGGAGCGATAGAAAAAAAAAACAATGAACACAGAGAAAAGCCCAAAGCTCTTGCGTGTATCCGTTCACGCGCAAGCAACCCCACGAACACGTGCATCGAGCACCCACGATCTAAGCATCGGACCCTCTCCTGAAGAGAGGATCCAATCCCTTGTAGTCTCTCATCGAGATAAACCACCCCCTGGACGTAGAGTATTACACTGTTCGAGGTGGTCCGAACCAGGTAAAAATCCTTTTGAATCTTCCGTAAATTCAGCCACATCAAATACGAAGGCACACCACCCACACGATCGTTTCGTACTGTACCGGTGATCAGAACATCGACAAGTTTCTTGACTGACATTTCTTCCGGGCTAGAACCATATCAAACAAATGTTACTCCATTATATAATCAATCTCTGAAGTAGCCCATTGCAGGCACCCATACATGTCGAGGGTCATCCTTGGGTGCCACGGAGGCATCACACAACAGGCTACTTATGCTAATAGATGCATTGCACACCTGCGGCCCAGTGCAGCACGAGGAGTTTTGGATCATAATCGAGATCTAGAAGCAGCGTGTGATCACTTGTTACACATGAAGATTAGGATTTCTTTCAGCCACACAGACCAAAGCGCAAAAGTTTAGCCCAGCCACGTGCTACTTTCTTGACTGATATTTCTGCCAGGCTAGAACCATATCAAACAAATATTACTCTATTATATGACGAATCTCTGAAGTACCCAACGCAAGCACGACAACAACCCATACATGTTGAAGGTCATCTTTGTGCGTCGCTAGAGAAGAGTCATGCCACTGAGGCATGACACAACAGGCTACTCATGCTAATTGATACATAGCATCATTTGTAGAAGCTAACACATCCTAGAATTACACGTGACTTGGGCTCTGCCATTTCTAGGCGGCCCACGGGATAGATGCGCGGCATAACCTGTGGCTTAGTGCAGCACGAGGAGTTTTGGGGCATACCCGAGATCTAGTAGCAGCGCGTAACCAGTCATCACACATAAAGAATATGATGTGTTTCAGCCGCACGGACCATTGTGGCCTGCCTACTCCAGAATGGCAAATACCAACAAGCAATTAAAGATCAGCCCATCTATGCTTAATTCAAAGCAAAATTTTAGCCCTGCCACGTGCTAGTTTCTTGACTGACATTTCTACCAGGCTATAACCATATCAAACAACAATTACTCCATTATATAGCCAGTCTCTGAAGTAGACCAACGCAAGCACAACAACGGTCCATAAATGTCGAGGGTCATCCTTGGGCATCACTAGAGAAGAGTCATGCCACCGAGGGATGACACAATAGGCTACTGATGCTAATTGATTCATGGTGCCATTTGTAGAAGTTACCAATCCCAGAAATACACAGGACTTGGGTCGTGCTATTTTTAGGGTTGCTAGGCACACCTGCGGCCTAGTGCATCAAGAGGAGTTTTGGATTGTCCAAGATCTAGGAGCAGCGTGTGATCACTCGTTACACATGAGGATTAGGACGTGTTTCAGCCGCATGGACTAAAGTGCAAAATTTCAGCCCAGCCATGTGCTAGTTTCTTGACTGACATTTCTGTCAGGCTAGAACCATATAAAACACATATTACTCCAAAACCAATCTCTGAAGTAGCCCAATGCAAGCACCCATATATGTCCAGGGTCATCCTTGGGCATCACTAGCGAGGCATGACACAACAGGATGCTCAAGCAAATTGACGCATGACATCATTTGTAGAAGCTAAGAAATCTCAGATATACATGGGACTTTGGCCATGCCATTTTTGGGTGGTAGATACATGGCATGACCTGTGGCCTAGTGCAGCACGAGGAGGTTTATGTCTTGCTCGAGATCTAGGAGCAGCGTGTGTTTCAGCCGCATGGACCAAAGTGGCCTATCTACTCTAGAATAGCAAATACCAACAAGCAATTAAAGACTAGCCCATCTATGCTTAATTAAGAAAGCAAACTTTTAGCCCAACAAATGTGCTAGTTACTTGACTGACATTTCTACCATAATAGAACCATATCAAACAACAATTACTCCTTTCCATAGCCAATCTCTGAAGTAGCCCAACACAAGCACGACAACAACCCATACATGTCGAGGGTCATACTTGGGATCACTAGAGAAGAGTCATGCCAGTGAGGCAAGACAAAATGGCTGCTCATACTAACTGATGCAAGGCATCATTTGTAAAAGATACTACTACAGAACTGGTTTATCCCGATGCTAACACTGAAAGGATCGAGTGATCAAGAAGAGAGGGGTGAATCAGACACTAACACTACTAAACTTTTTCTAACACTTTCTATATTCTAGCAAGACTAGCAGGCAAGACCTATCACAAGACTAAGCAAGAGCACAACCGAGAAGATAACAACAACCTATCAAATTATTAAGAAAAGCAACCGGCACAAGAGCCATCAAGAGGTATCATAAAGCAACCTATCAAAGCTATGCACAATAAGTAAATGAAATAAGTAAAGGGACAAGAGATAAGAATACTCAACGATTTTCTTGAGGTCTCGGAAGGATGAAACCTTCTCTTAATCCTCGTTGGACTACTCCATTCGGAGTTTCGGTCCCTCTAATCGTTCTCGGAATGATGCTCACAAGATACGCTTCACTCCGAGAGTGAAGTCACCGATGACTCGGCTGTAGCAGATAATACTCAAGCGCTAGAGCAAGCCTTTAAGGCTCAGGTGCTCACTCTTGGTATACCTTTTAAGTGCAGGATCCGAAACTGATCACAAACTTGATGTCTTCCACAAAACTTCGGAAGCTCGAACTATGACGCCTAACCAGTCTAGGCTGCCATAGACCAAAAGTAACAAGCCGAATACACTCCTCTCAGCCTCGCAACCTCTAGAAATGTATGGATGCTCTTTGTTACTGTACACTAGCACTCAAGGTCTCACTAGATGCTCTCTTGTGCTCCACTTGATGACCTTTGACTTTTACAAATGATCTCCCAACTTTTTTGGTGGTAGGTAACCTCTACAACAGCTCTCCCAATGGTTTAAATAGGCCCCAAGCCATGAAAGACCCGTTGAGAGCTATTGTCAAAAAGCTGAGTGATTTTTGTAGTCACCGGACTGTCCGATGACTCTGGTCTGCAACTTGGTAGAAAACATCCTTTCTAGAATTCATTTCATGTAACATCGGACTGTTCGATTCATACCATCAGCAAACTATCCAGTGACCTTCTCTTTTAGACTTCTAGAGACACCTCTTCTGTACTCCGGCTTCTGGCTCATCGAACTGTCCCGTTATGAGACCATCGGATTGTCCGATGACATCTTCACTCCAACTCCAGATAGCACCTCTCTCTCTGGACTCCGACCGTCAGCACTCACTGGACTGTCTAGTGACTCCACTTGAGCTGCTATAAAAAAAACTGCCTCTCTGGACTCCAGACACCAGCATTGATCGGACTGTCCGTTGACATCGTTGGACTGTCTGGTGACCCTCCAGATGCTGAAACTTTGACATCTTCAAGAACTCCTGGCTTTTCGCTGCAACTCTTGACATCTTCAAGCTTCCACTGATCACTCAAGTACCTCAGAGAACCTAGAGCATCTATACTCTCTATTTTTTGTAAAACCGAGACGAGTAACCCGACCCCTCTTAATAATACCATCGTCTTATAGATTCAAGACTTAAAACTAAGCCACACATGACTCTCGAATATATTTAGCCTTGGACAAGCTCCTTCTTTGAAAGCACATCGATAATCCGAGCATCCTTGAAACAACAAACTCGTAGGAGTGAAGAATAGTGTTAATGAACCTATATCTAACGAGTTAGTTAGTGATTCTCATTCAATCACCAAAATAATTCATATCTTTGTGGGGCTTCAATGATCATAAAGCGAACAGACACCCCCTCTTATTAAAATACAGGCGGTTAATAATTATTAACCGCTTATACAAAGAGAAATATAGGTCTGAAGAAGTTAACCGCTTGCATAAATATATTTGTGCACACAAACTTCAACCAACCGCTTGCACAAATACATTATTTATGCGCGCGGTGGTTTAAGAACCGCCTACAACTCAATATATTTGTGCAGGCAAATCTCTTAATAGTCCACCTGCATAAATAAGTATTTATACAAGCTTTTTCTTATATCTGATTCTCGTCCGCGCAACCAATCCAGAATAGTCACATGGATCGTGAACTTCCTCTTATCACAACAACTTAGTAACTAACAGCTGTCCCCTCATTTCTCTCTGTCCATTCGGCGGTCCACCCAGGAAAATAAAAAAAAATCTCTCGCTCTCCATGCGGCCGTCCTCCACCAGGCAACCTAAAAATCTCTCTCAATCTCCCCTCTCGATACGACTCCAAGCACAGCGGCGCGAGGCCTCGACAGCACTACGACGCGGTGCCTCGACGGTGCGGGGGCTCGAGGGCCTCGTCGGCGCGGGACCTCGACGGCACTGGGGCTCGAGGGCGTGATGCCTCGAAGGCACAGGGGATCGACGGCACGGCGGCGCGGTGCCTCGACAGTTAGGTCCAGGCCGCGCCTCTCCTCTCCCCTCTCAGATTCGCGCCTCCTTTCCTCTCCCCTCTCATATCTGCGCAGCCCTTCCTCTCTCTCTCTTTCGTGAGAAAACAGATATTACACGCGAAAAAGTTATTTGCCGTGTTTTTTGGCGCGTGACACACGGAGAAAGGTGTGTGGTGACTATTACACGGAGAAAACAATGTTTCTCGTGTGTAACTCTCAGTGCACACGGGAGTTCTAAAGTTCTTCTGTGCTCGTTGGCAACACACGGAAAATATAGCACACGAGAATATCAATTTTTAAACGGTATCCGAAAACGGAACATCGAGTTTTCCGAGTGCCTAATCAAAACTAACACACGAAAAACCTAAAAAAACTGAGAGCTCGTTCTGAAACTTCCCCGTGAGCTGTGAGTGACACACGAGAATATCTTCATATAGGTTTTTTCTTTGCACAATTTTAACTAAATAGCTAATTAATCTCTTCCAAAACAGACATAATACAATACTTAATATACAAGAGCCATGATGATCACATAATGAAAATGTCAAACACAATAATACTATATAGGATTGCCATTGATGAAAATTACTCATGCCTCAAGTAGCAGTATGTATCCAGTTACATAAATACCATAAAAATTACTAGGCTTAAACACATACATCTCATGTGTTCTGTAAATGCTAAAGGGTCAGCCTAAATTAGGATTCCAAGTCTGTATGTGCTACACAAAAGGATTAAGTCGCCAAAATGACTATATATGCAACTTTTTCTACTTGTCAGACCAAATGACTATGAATATGTGAGTTCAATCAAATCACAGGACTAGTCTCGCCAATCTGATCTCCCTCTGGACTAGTTTGGCCTTGGCCTTGCACAGCGTCATTTACTGAATCGTGTTGGTTACGAGCCTCGGACACAGAAGATTCCTTCATTTTTCACATGAGAACAAGTTAAAATAGTTTTCAGAAAATTATATTACATAGAATATGATCAGATGGGATGATGCTAACCAAATTTTGTGCTGGAGTTGAATTGCGAAAAGCATTGAATTCAGCCCGAAGTGCTTCTAGCTCCTGCTTGAGTTGTTGAACTTCAGAATTTTCGGAAGCAGCCCACTGATGTCGTGCAGGGCGTTCATCTTCTGCTGAATCCTTACGTGACAAGCGCACCTCCGAAAGTACCAAGTTTGTGTTGATAAAACCATCATCAATCATCCAACGACCATGTTTCTTACCCCTACCAGCTTTGTGGACAGCAACTCCATCTATAGGCTCATTAATCCAATTAAAATCAGGACCATGCCTCTCTAAGACAGCAACTCTGTATGCCTCCTGTGCAAGTATTGTTCATGAATACAAAAAGTTATTTAGCACCAGAAACACGACATAAATGCATGAGGAGCAATGAAGAAGACTTACCAGCTTCTCTTTTGTTTTTGGATTGCAAAGACTGCCTTTTTTTATCAACCCTCTTACCAATAGCATAAGCTTCAATATCAGATATTGGCCTCTTCTCTTGCTTTTCCTGCACCAAACAAGTGATGGTACATAATACTTTGTTGCCTGCCATCTTTTATATTTTTTATATTAGGATAAAACACTCACCAATTTTCTCTTATAGCGAGGAATAGAGGCACTGCCTTGGTAGTGAGCGGGTGATGGCATTTGCTCCTTCCGCTTCCTACCAGCACAAGATAAAGCTTTCCAGTCACTATTACACCATTTTAATTCCGCAATTTTCCTCCAAGCCTGTGGGCACTTCATAGCCCACCAAGCTTTTGCCTATACGATGCAAAAGCGCACATTTAAACTATAGCAAGTTGGAATATCAACTATTAATATGTGATAACTATGTTGAAACAGAACTTGCCTCCATATATTGTTCCACTGTGAGATAAGTCCTACACGCATCTTTTCTCGATATTTTTTGGTGCAATACAGTTTTGTGGTAGGTGATCACAGATTGAATTCGCCCTTCATAGAACATTCGATAAATGAGGTGTTTTGTGACATTGTGAACTACCCTTCTTGCATGATGCTCTGTATTTTCTGCCCACCTAAAGTACAGCTGTAAATAAGAAAAGTAAAGGGATAGTGAGACAATGCACAAAAAGGATTTATTTATTCTACTGTCCTTATTTTACCCAAAAATCTTCTTCCACTCGCTCAAGAAGATTATTTAATTTTCTCTCTGGATTGGCAATGGGGTCAGGTACCATCTGATAGTGCTTCCATGTAAATGCTGGCTCCTCCCTGCCTTCAAAAGGTGACGAGTCCAGGAAATTTATCCTGAACAATCAGTCCTAGTATACCATTTGGAAGCCTTCCTTCTATGGTGTCTTCAATCCAGTGACTGCGTACTTGTCAAAAAAACCCTTAGTAGCAACCTTATCAGATAAATCACAGTGCAAATTAATTCTCTAAATTACTTACATATCTCCTTGTGGAGTGAGTACAGGCTTGTCTTCTTCCCTTGCAGGGGCTTGTGGCAGTCCTGATGGACCACGGGAGAAAAACTCCTCCTCAGCCACCTCATCTTCTATCTCCGCTTCATCTTGATTGTCATCAGGATTAGGTTGTCTAGTAGCATGTGGCACTGAAAAGCTTGATCCAGCCCTAGAGCTTGTTCCACCATTGCTTGAGGAAGTGGCCCTCTTAGATCCCATGCTCAGCCGCATTATCTGGAAAAAAAAAGAGAGAATATTATCAGCTATAATAACAGAAATCTACAAATTGTTCAGTTTTCTCTATCCATTCAGAGGTATAATCTCCCCGTACTCTATTCCCTGTATACATCCAACTACGCTCTTCCATTGTCCTAGTATTCATGAATTTACAAAAATGTTCAGATGTAGTTAAAAATGCCTATCTAGTGTAAATTATATAATATGTAACATAGAATCTCATATGTGTGCATGTTAATATTTTCTTATTAGGAATCAAAGATTGATACCCCTCTAGTCCAGCAAGATATTCGTCACAAAAACATCACAGGCACATTAACAAATATAAAGGAGATAGGTTAGTAGATGAGTGAACCATACCTGAAGTAGGTTTATCCTTTGAGCAGCAACAAGGTTATGATCTGAAAATAATTGATGGTTCTTATTAAAGCATACAAAGAACTTTCTTTATTATAGAAACTTGCTTTTATTAAATAATAATCTGTACAAATTTAGAAAATAGAGAATAGTGTTAAGTGCAGACTGGAAGCAAAAACATTAATCCCTTAATATTACACAGCACCCATTATAATGTGCAAGTGCCTCTTAATCTGCTACTAGATTTTTATTCCCAGAAAAAGAGAAACGTGTCCAGTGTCCACTGCTCCCAAAATAATACACAGCACACATGATGCAATCTACCCGAAAAGGAGGTAATCCCATGAAAAATATAACTAATCAAGTGAACAAACAAAGAACTAACAGGGGAAATCAGGTGGGGCGGGTATCAAATCCACACCTGTATAAAGTTCTAGGGTTTAATGAGAGGGGGAGGGCGCAGTTTCTTCAAGATGTAGAAGACGCAGCAGCTAGAGAGGCGAGGAGGAGTAGAAATCAGCAGGTTGAGAGCATGGTTCACAAAACCGCTCGAAAACCGCGGTAAACCGTGGTTTTCGACCAAACTGCTGCGGCTCGGTTTTTATGGTTGACCGGTTTTGTTTTAAAAATTTAAATTTTTTTTGAAAATTTGAAAAAATTTGAAAATTCGAAAATCGCTCAAACCGAGCGGTTTACCGCAAAAACCGTTGAAAAACCGTTCAAACTGGTTTGATTTCAAATTCAAAAATGATAAACCGTAAAAACCGCTCGGTAAACCGTAAAAACCGTTCGGTTTTCTCTCAAAAATTTGATTTTTGAATTTGTTCGGTTTTTGTAACGGTTTTCGCGGTTTTTGCGGTTTTTGTTAAACCGCTCTCGAGCGGTTTCCGCGGTTCAAACAGTTTTTTGAAACCCTGGTTGAGAGGCGTGGAGGAGTAGAAATCAGCAGCCGTAGGCAGGCTAGTCCTCTGCAGGGGCAGCTCTTCGAGTTCAGGTGGCTCGTGGAGCTCACGAAGGTTGGAGTGTTGACTAGAAGCAGGTGAGAGAAATAAAGTGGATATTTGTTCTGGTGAGGGAGAAGCAGTTGGAAAATTTTACGGTGGAGGGAAAGAATCCCGTCATTTTGCTAGACGGAAACGTGTCGCGTCGCGCCGTAACAGAATGCAAAATTTTTCTTGAACCGTGAAAAATGCCGTGTGCAATTTAATTTACCGTGTGTTATCTCTTAAACACACGATGAAATTTATGTTTTCTCAGTGTTGAGTCACTTTTCTATGTGTTGTTTTATGTATTAGAGATAAATATTTAGTTAACTGTGTGTCAGTGAAAACACTGCGGAAATTATACGATATACGGAAAATTGACTTTTCTGGTAGTGGATTCAGCCTCGAGTTGCAGGAGTGCGTGCATGCGAGCCGGTCGACGTCGACAGCACGGAGCAGAGGCCTTGGCGTCGGGCGGGGCTAGTGGCTAAGGAAGCCTCGGGGCTTCGGTGGATCAGGGCCAGCAGCTCGGGTCCCTCGGCTAGCGGCGGGACCCTGGACTAGCGGTTGTGGCAGCGCTGCCCCGCTAGCATGTGCTATCCTATTTTTTTTATTTCGGAAAATGGCCAGTGCCGTCGGGCTACCTAATGTTTCCGCCCGCACTAATTTTTTTTTGTGCCGTCGGTTGTTTTAAGAGATCCACTTGCAATGTTGTTATTAGTACATGTGGTTTATATAAATGCGTATATAAATCATGATTTTTTACATGTTCATTAATGGCAGCGAACCGAAAATCGCCTATGAAAACTTTTTTATATCCGTCTGTTGTGACAGACCACCTCACAGAAGAGATTATCTATCGACCATAGAATTGTATCAGGTGTCACTCGACGAAGCGAGGACTAACGGTACAACTCAAGCACGATAAAATATACTATAAACTGTTGTTTAAGTTTATAAAACTAAGGTTTTTGAAAAAGCGCAGAAGCGATAACCTGAATTAGGGTCTCCTAAAGACTATGCATAAGATACCATCGAACTCATACAATGCATCTTCTAGTAGCACATAAAGAACAGCACGGCGAGCAAGGCTCTCAACAGATATAGCCACCTTCGAGATTGTTTCTGTTAATTGGTCCAGAGAAGGGAGAGAGAAACTACCTGGACACAAAACCACAGAGAGTGAAGCTTTGAGCATTCAAATGCTCAGCAAGTCTTATCTGTCAACGTCGCCACCTACAGCCAGCTCCAAAGATATGGTGAGGCTGACTCACATGGGATGACTATTTGCAAAACTAGCGCTAAAATAGTGAGTCCTTATAGTCAAGTTTTAATGGTAATTTTAGTTTACGAAATAAAAATTTTAAGCGTTATAAAACTATATCAAACATGGTTGCCAAGCAATTGATATAAACTAAGCAAATAGTTCATATTATTATTATTATTATTATTACTATTATATGATGCAGTGAACAAGCGGTACTCGTTATTGTGAGGGGCAGCAATTATAATCGTTTTATACCACTAGAAAAACCCGAGGTACACGACACGTACGCGCTTCTCGAAAACCGTACGTGGCTACCTTTCACAACAATACCATAGAGCCGGTCCAAGGCCTACTTTTCTCGAGAACATAGTCCTTCATGCGACCACTACGTAGGACGTGTGCATAGTTAGATCAAGTCTCTCCTTTACTCACCGCCTAAAGAGGAGTAGGAGTACATCCAACCACTACAGATATTGAGCTACATTAGTTTTTTGAGTATATCTGTAGCTACATTAGTTTTTTGAGTCATAATTCTAATATGTATTTAGTACGTTCAAACTTGTTCAACAGAGCCACACTCGAATCAGTCCTTAACGACACAGACAGGGCTACCACCGCGAAGAGCCCAGCCTTCTCAAACCCTCCTATATGCTATTCCCGCTCGGTCTCAAGTTATTCTTGCGAGTGACTTTTCATTCACTCGACTTCTATAACTCGCGAGTGACTATCCATTCACTCGACTTCTATAGCTCACGAGTGACTATCCATTCACTCGACTTCTATAGCTCGTGAGTGCCTTTTCATTCACTCTACTTCTACCGTGAACTAAAATTTAGTCTAGCTCTGCATCGAGTTCTCTCATACCAACAACACCCAATATGAGTAATAAGATACTTAGCATGCAATTCTATATTTTTAAACAACTCCTAAAACCTAATGCACAGTATATTAACGATATCATATACCGTGATAAAATTAAAACTTAAAAAAGGTTAATGTACTTGAGCTTGCTCACAGTTAGCTTCCTTTGCTAAAGGAACACCTCCGAGCTCTCCTTCGGGTGGGTCAGGTCCTATATGATATGATATTCAAAGAAAAGAATTATGATGGTTTTTAACTTGAATTGAAAACATATGCGTTGACAACTTTTTATTTTTAAAAGATTGCTAGTAAATTTACTTATAAAACTCCTTTTAAATTTTGAAACATAAAATATAATTTGAGTTGTTCACAAAATCAAAAAGGTTATAAAGTAATTTTTGAGAATTTTTCAAGATTTATTGACATCAAATGGATTTATAATGAATTAAACACCATTTAAACACAATAAAACATTTATAGAGATTATTTAATGGAAATAAAATATAAAACTTTTCTAAAACAGAAAGTTTGATTAAAGAAACAAAAAAGTAACCTTTTTAATATTTTATCTTGCCAAGGAATAATTATAATGCATTAATAAGCTATTATGTGATCTGCATTAAATAAATTCATTTCATGCATAAAATGAAAACTTGTTAGCTTCAGAATATTGTTCTAGTTGAGAGGATCCTAACAAAATTTATTTCATAATTTTTAGAGCTATAATTAAGTTTCTATAAATTTTACAAATTTGTAACAATTTCTGATCATTCAACAAATTATTTCGCAAATAACAAAAACTCCAGCCATCACGGGCCTCGCCGCAAAGTGGCCCATGGCATCCACACAGGATCCCGGCCTAGGGGAGCGAGACCACACAATGGGCCGCGGGGTTCGGCCGCACAGGATCCGGTGTGCACAGAAGATCCGAGCGCCTCGGCCTCCAGGTGAGCTGGGCCGCCCTTGGCGAGGCTCACCGGCCACTCACAGGCCAGTGGCGGCGAGCTCACCGGCGGCCAAACAGACGGGCATCCCACACCAAAATGATCACCGCGACATGGGAAGTGACGTGGAGGGATTGTTAGGGTGGGGCTCTCACCGTAGGACGCCGGCGGCGAGGGGCGGCCGAAAACGAAGTTCGGTGAGGTCTTCTGGCTGGTATCAGTAACAAAACTGGATGAAGCCTTCACGGTGAGCTTCACCGGAGAGCGGAGAAGGCCGGCACGGGTGGCGTCGAGGGAGGCCGAAACAGGGGCGTCGACGGCGAGGTCACGGTTCAGGCGGATGACGGTCATTGGAGCTTCAAAATCCTGCGCCAAGGTCGAGGGAATTGATCGATTTACAAGTCGAAAAGGTGCGCACGCATGTGGGCAAACAGAACGACAAGAGATCGAAGAAAAACCCACCCGGGATGCGCCGGATTGGGTGAAGAACGACAGTCGGGTCAAAATCTCGAAAATTTGGGGAAACCTCAAATTTGTCCGGCTCGGTGGGGGAGGAGGCGAGTTGTGGGTCTGGGCGGCTCGGGGAAGGATGGACGCAACTTCTTGTGGGGAATGGAGGCCGAAGACAACTCGGGGAGGGGGCTTCAGTGTAGCTCGGCGGCGGTGTCTAGAGAGGAATGAGAGAGGGACGCGAGGGCGCCTACTGGGGCGAGAGAAAATGCGGCCGGGGAAACTTGGACACGGGGAGGGCACCGTGTCCGCACAAGGGGCACGTCCACATCTCGTGGCGCGCATGCAAAGGCGATGCGGCGCCCGCGCGGCAGCTGGCCACTGCGCTGGCCGCTGGAGGTTGGAGGAGGTGGAGCCGTGGGGCTGACGGGCGGGCCCGCTCTTTTTCCATTTTCTGATTTTCTCTGATTTTTCTGCACTCCACTGTTTTTGTGGCCCACGGGATAGATGCATGGCGTGACCTGTGGCCCAATGCCGCACGAGGAGTTTTGGTTCGTGCCTGAGACCTGGGAGCAGCTATCACTCGTCACACATGAAGATTAGGATGCGTTTCAACCGCACGGATCAAAATGGCCTAGCCGCTCTAGAAAAGCAAATACCAACCAGCAATTAAAGACCATGCCCGTATATGCATAGTTAAGAAACCAAACTTTTAGCCCATCCCTTTGCTACTTTTGAACAGACATTTCTGTCTTGCAAAATCCATGCCCAGCAACAACTACAATATTCTATAGCCATTCTGTTGTAGCCCAGCACAAGCACACAAGAACACCCCCACACAATATAGACCATCCTTGGGCATCACTAGACAAGAGCCATGCCATTGTGGCATGACACAAAAGGCCGTACTCATGTTTGTGAGCACGACATGAGGAAACACGAGGCACAAGACGACGGGCCGTGGAAACACGGCATGGCCCATGTTCTAGGTATGTCCTTTGGTTTTAAATATTGACATCATTGCTTTCTAATATTAACTTTAATTATTCTTTTATTAAAAATATTTAAATATGTAAAGTTATTAGTTATATCATAAATAATAAAGTAAATTATAACAAAATATATTATATTTATAATATTTTTTATAAAAATGATCAAAATTGATGTTAGATATTTTAAAATGGGAGGGAGTACATCATACGACTAGATCTTCATTTTTGTTTGTAACTCTAAGCACAACAAGTCCATATACCTACATCCGAAATGGAGGCTCTACCGATTCCTATGAGAAAAATAGAAAGATATGAACCTCTCAACGGATGTGCTAAAATAATTCTTCAATGGCCGACCAATGGAGGGTTGGACAAACTGGAAAGATACAATGCCAGTGAGGGGAATTGAAAGAGGGGGAAGAATCTAAGGAAACCATAGATTTGGCCTCTCGAGCCTTATATATGGCGTGATTTGCTAAGACCTTTAGTCAGGTGAGCTAAAATTCCGTTGCTATGTGAAACTTTTGAGTATTTTCACCCCAATGTCCATAGGCCCAGTAATGAACTGTTCATTATTTTGGAACGTAACATGGGTTAAAGCTTGACGAATGCCAGATTGGTCTTATGATTCTGGCATGGTGTAAAATCGTGGGCTGCCTTAGGTTTTGAACAAAAATGAAATGATACATGTAAGGGACAAGTGAAATTATTTGTCGCTATTTCACTTAGCTATCTAACACTGGAAAATTAACAAAACGAGAACCCGCTGAGATGATGCACCTCCTCAAGAGCAGTTGTGGCCGCCACCGATGCTGATGCAGCTGTGGGAGATGTGGTCCCTAGACCGGCGGCTTCCCTGAGCACAAAATCGCGACTTAGAAGTGGAGGAATCGACGGGGATGCGGAGCTAGGTTTCGACCTCCGGGGACTGCGTCGCCTCCTGCTGTCACCGAGGTTAGAGAGAGAGAGCTGAGGATGGGAAAGGGGCCGTATGAGGGCAGGGGAAACCGAACTAACTCCCTTCCTCACCTCCACTGCTTGAGCGGCGACCAGAGAGACGGAGCCATCCAGTGGGCGCAGGGAGACGGTTGCAGCTGCCAGTCCCGTCATCGCCGAGCTCCAGCACCGAGCGCCACCTCCGCCCTTCGGTGCCTTTCCGTCGCCAGCCTCAACCGCGCCCCTCTAAGACCCGAGAACCCCCTAGGTGAGTGCGGCGTGCCCTCCTCGTGCTCGCGAACCCTTTTTCGTTGAGGAACAGCCACCGGAACCTGAGTTCCGTGTTTCCGGCGAGGCGCCGGCAATGGCGCCGCCGTCGGGCTCAAGTCCGGCCGGCGCCCAGGCCATCGGCCGGCCGATGCTGCCTTCCAACCGTCCATTCCATGATCTACGGCTAAGATTAGATCAAGTGAAAAATTGAACTATTTTAAATCCGCGCCGCCCAGATCTAACGGCTCACAAGTGACCACGTCACCTGATATACTCCAGCCACCCAAATCAAAATAGTTGGTCCAGATTGAGCCACGTCGCCTCTTAACTAACCATCCACTGTTAAATCAACGGCCCCGATTTAACCAGCCGGTTTTATAATAAAAATAAAAGAAATAACGGCCCCACATGTCAGCCAAATAGAGTAAACTGCTAAGTACACCTGGGTTAGTGCACACAAAATATATTCCGAAGCCTTTTCCCATACAAAAATAATTCCATAAATACCAGAAAAATACCATTTTGCATCTAAGCCCCTGCTGATCTGTACAATTAGGATTTAGGCCTAAGAATTTTACAAATACACCCTTGACCTTTTCTTTATTCTAATTTAGTCCTAAATATTTACACTAGCCTCCTAAACTTTTGTATAATTACATATAGGTCCCTGACCACTTTTTGTAAAATTATAAAAAAGCCCCAAGTAACTCTCTAATAATTACAAATAGGTCCCTACAACTCCCTACACCTTGCAAACCAATAATTCCTTCAGTGATTCTTGCGCTCACGCTATAGTCTCGACGTGAGCTATTTTATAAAATCAGTTTCAAATCTTAAAACCCTTTATATTTTCTCTAGTTCAATTTATAAAACCCATAGCTCCTGATAAATGCTTCTCGACACCGATAAATCCACAGCCAATTATTCCACCATCGAAATCCCATGGCCATTGCATTAAAATCAAACCCAATCATCACCTGTTCATGTTACCCTCCTTTTTGGTATTCAAGTTTTATCGGAGTTCATTTCATTAATTGCTTTTTAGTTCTTTATTCTTTTATTTGAGCTTGTTATTTACTGTTATTTGTTTTTAAGTAGTGCATTTCATATAGTCATATTAAATACAGATTAATAATATGATTAGTGTGTATCTCACTTTGCAATAGCCTACATTATCGCATGTGCCACATGATATTTTTAGTAATACAATTATAAAACTAAGATTAAATTAATTAGACACTAATAGTTAGAATATGTAACTACATATTAGGAAATTAAGTAATTAACCTCTAGCCCCCCGCATATTCGTTTATTTAATATAAACTAGATAAATGTACCTAAAA
>BCLH01000762.1:65938-82272 GCA_001602315.1 Zoysia pacifica
GTAACGTAACTTAAATGAACTAGGTAGTTAATCACTACTCTTTTGTAGATATTGCTAAGACAAGTTAATGCACAAAATGACACCTCGCACACTTTGTATGCTCATAGTACGTACATTATATTAGCATATAATCACGTAAACACGTTAGTGTTTTAAATACTCATAATGCATACTCTTACATGATTTAACCAAGTAGACACATAGACATTGTTTAAAATAAACTTAATAGTTAATTAATCACTAATCCTTAGTAAATGTTGCTAAGTAGTGGTTATGCATAAAATGACACCTCAAACTACTAGTATTATATTAGGCAAACTATAATATAAGCATGTGCTCATATCAAGGCTCTAGTACAATTAAATAGTATATAGCCACCCCCAACTACTCATGTGACCACATAAGCAATAGAATAAAGTAGCTAAATAAATATTTATTCGAATGTTTAATTCGTAGTAAATAATACTAGGATGCAACTAAAATAATGAGCATTGCATTAAGATAGTCATCGCATAATGCATGACTTATCCTTAATTTTCCCTCGTGGAGTTTATTTGGCTCTTATTTGAAATTTAATTCGATCTTATTGATTCTTCTCGAGCTTTTATTTCTTTTGCAGTAGTTTTATTAGGCGTATTCTACCGTGTAGATCACAACATTGAGCTCGAGGAAGAGTCGAAGCCCAAGAGGAGCCAGAAGGACTGACACGCAAAGGAGAAGCCCCAAGATCTCGACATCAAGCCCTAAAGATTAAGAATTTGCAGACAAGCTCTAACCACCTTGATCATATTAATTCTATGATTTATTTTGCTCCTATATGACCTAAATGCTTGCATGTGTTTTCTGTGGATTTAAACATTGTGTAGTATTGATCCTGCTTATTAGGCATTTATATTAATGTCAGTTACTTGCTCTCATTAATATTAAATATCACCTTGTTGATGACACCACCTTGTTATCAATAGAGAATCCATCATTAAATACTTTTAATGACTGAAAAGTTGCCTTGATAATAGATTGCTCAAGACTCTACTGTGATGCCACGCATCAGCACACCATACACCAATATTTTTTAAAATGTGTAAATGTGTGCTTGGTGGTGTGAGTAAAATAAAATGGGTGGGTGATAGAGCAATGTGTTAAGTGGAGGTGGGTAATTTCTAATTTGCGGGCGAGGCTTCTATGTGGTGATTTGGTGCTATGTGATAAGCTTCGGTCTAGTCCACCTGCCGTGGATAAGCACTCGTCCTGACTGCATAAGGACCGGTTCATCAGACCTCAACATAGTGATTTCGTGCAACCATAGAACCTGTCTGGACAAGACTTATCCAACTTTTTGGCATCTACCGTATGCTACACTAGGTGGCCAGTAGCGCATCGGGCACCAAAGGTAGACACTCGGGGATGAATGTACCCGAGAGAATCCGACTTAGAGGAAAAAAAGTACCTCAGTTCAGCGTATCTGAGTCAGCAGAGAAAAATGAAGTACCTGAGAACTCAAAGGAAAGCTATGTGAAGTACTTGGGTTTTAGCCCTTGGTGATTTATTCGAGGTGGGCATACGGGGCTGGACGGATAAGGTGGAACTAGCATTACGTTTCTCTCCAGCTAAGAGAGCGTAGCCTGTGAGTACAGTGTACAACATCTGTAGAGTGTAAAATCTTTCCGAGAAGTCCGTTGTCACTGGTTATGACACACTATTGTCTGGACTCACAATGATTAGTCTCATATAATGATTTTATGAGTGGGTGTAGTTGCCCGTGTTTTGGAAAGTGTCTGGATCGAATATTGAAGGCTCTTTCAGTTAAAACTTAGGAACTGGCGAGAAATGTTTATACTCCCTTAGGTCCAACTACTAAAATATGACAAACAATATTTTGACATGCATTATTCTTGCTACAACTTCTCTAGTGAACCCTGCTAAAAATGAATTTTTGCAAACGAAACCCTGTGCATTATTCTTGCTACAGCTTGACATGCATCAATAAGTATACTCTTGCATAGTGTTAGGGCTTGCTGAGTACTTTGTACTCATCTGTTTACATCTGTGATTTTAGTTAAAGAAAGATTCGTAGAAAATAACGACGTGCTAGGTTTTGGTCCTGCTTCTCAAGTTACTTGTGAAGTTGGGCCTTGTTTCCATTGCCTGCTTCACCTCTAGCTAGCTAAACCTTTGTGGATGCTTTAATCCACACCGTGTTGCCGCTAAAGGTCGAGTATCAGGTATAATATCTTAACCGAAGTATATTTTTGATATACAAGTGTGTATCAGCTACTGATGTAGGGACTGATACGTGATGCACAGTGTATTTCAAAAATGAGGTACAATAAAAACTATATGGTTTATATGATTACAATTTGAGTGTAGGTGACACAGGTGCAAATTTATAGTATATAAAAAATGTAGAAGACACTATCCACACAAGAGCAAATGGCAAGGTAATTCGATAAAGTTGTGTACATTTATTTAGAAAATATAGAAGACTTCATCTTAATTTTGATGGATTAGTTTACTACCACACCCTTTTCCCCTGTTGATAAGGCTGGCTGAGCTTATTAAGCATAGTGGTCAAACTCTATTATTCCATTTTGGGCATTCTGAAGTAACCATTCTTCATGGTCAAACTCTCTTACACTAGTTAAGGAAATGAACTACGTACTCCATCAGAGGGGCCTCATGCAGGCATGAAAAATGGGTATTTTTCCTTTTGAGCTTGGCTTGGTCACTATGTGTTGTGTTCCACGATATCGTCTCTTATTAATCTTGGAAAAACTTATGTTGAAGCCAGCACTACTAGGGAGCTAAATATACAGTTGTAGCCCTGCAGAATCTATTGTGTGACTGTATAGTCTAACCTTTTCAGTCTCTTTGAAATATAAGAATGTCGTCGGAATCAATTGAAATTTTGTAGGAATCAATCAGTTTTATAGAAAATTGTAGGCCATGCATGGCCATGATCAGTTAGAGCGGGCGCCGGGTGTCCAGTCAAGCCGGCCATGATCTGATCGATCGGGAGATGTGCCCGCCATCTCATGGTGCAGCGGGAGAGAGGCGGCATCGCGGATGCACTGCGCCACGCCTGCGGGGAAAGGGGGCCAAGGGAAAGGCGCACGCACGGCGCGGCCAAAAAAGCAGCTAAGCTAATTGTAAGCGTCCTACTAGCTGTTTGCCGGGTCTCCTGCCTTGGGTTCTTTCTTCTCCATCTCGATTGCTACGTTGCGTCCAGCTTTTCACTCTAAAATGAAGAGCAGCTGGGCGTGCATGGCTCTTGCTGGCAATACGGGCCCTGCAGCTATGTCACAAACTGGTTCTGCTGCTCGGCTTCTTCAGAGTTCAGACGCTGTAGCTGCTCGATCACAGTGTTCTTCCTGTTCCTGCTGCGCTGCCGATCCTGAACAGTGGTGTATCTACCTTAGAGTTTGTAGCTGGAGCAAGTAATGCCTCGTGCAAGACAAGCTTCGCCACGATGCGTGTGCGTGCGTGCTGGCTACCAGTAGAGCTTTCGTTCACCTTTTTTGACTAAGTTCACACTGGTTACTGTTTCTTGAGATCGGAAACAACATAAACCTTCAAATTTGGGATTGACTTGGTTAATACCTTGCATGTTTGACTACTGATCAAGAAAGGAAAGCACTTGCAACTACTATTTTTTAGATAACAGTAACAGTGTACCGGCTTTTACTCTAATCGAAGCTGCAACCTATTATTACAAAGTTCAACCCGAAGCAAATAAAGTTCAAGACACTCTCTCGACTATTACTCCCTCCGTTCACTTTTATAGGTCCTTCTGGCTTTGGGCACAGAAATTAAGAAAAAAAATAAAAAAGTATGGTACGCAGAAAACGAAAAAAAAGAGATAGAGATTTCTTGGGAAGAGAGAAAGTGTATTGGAAAGTGAGAATAACATATATTGAGAAATAAATTTTAAATGCTAGAATGATTTATATTTGTGAACGGAGGGAGTATATAATTTGAATGAAAGACTATTGCAAGCAAATTCTATTGCTAAATCTTCATCTGTGATCAATGAAAATCTGCATTGCCGCCATCTCTAACCTCTGTCATGCAGCTTTTATTGTTTCCTTGTCTTCTTCTGTCTTCTTAAGTTTGACTCCATAAACAGAGCCAATGTGTTCCTCTGTAATACCTGCATATAAGTTTTCCTTGGATCTTTATCAAACACAACATCATTTCTACTAAGCTATATTTGCCCAACATAAAGTAGATGCCCCCACTAGTAGTTGTTGTTGCAATTTTTTCCCCAAAACTATTTAATCAAGTTTCAAATATATTATCAGCATTTACCGGTGATCCTATCTCAAAGGTAACGTGTACCAAATTACAAAGTGCTTCCTGGGGTTTTAAAATATTGACACTGTTGATTTCTAATATTAACTTTGATTATTCCTCTTATTCAAAAATTTTGTCCAAATATGAAAACTTATAGTCATGTTTCAAATACCACTAATAGTAAAGCAAATTATAACAAATATATTATATTTATCATACTTTTGAAAGAATATAAATAGTCAAATTTGAAGTTCGAAGTCAACAGTGTCAATTTAAAAAACAGATGGAGTACATCCAAATTTGTACTTATATAGTACTAGCAGGGAAGCAGATACTAACCCAGCAGTGCTAGCAAATAACAGTCCAAATTTTATGCACAAAATGTGGATTGCTCAGCTTCTGGTCTTAATTATTTCCTGTTTTAACCTCCCCTTTATCGCTTACCGTAATGCACGGGCGGCCCAATTGATCGGCTTTTGTCATTGGATCGGAGACATTAAGAAAGTAATGCAGACAGGAAAGAGCCATAGCACCAAAGAGAAAGGGAGAAAAAAGTTTAAAAAAGATGGACAGAAAGGAAGGCAAAGCGATCATTGTCATCATCTTGTCTCCAGGACCCACGTCGCCTCGTGAAGAGCTAGCTTCGCTGGTCCCTAGCTTAAAGAGGTCAGGAAACCGAGTGTTAGCAATAATAATTCTCTCGTTCGTGTAAGGAGTTCTGATCGATGCGTGTTGAATGATAGCGAAAGATCTCATATGATCATCGTTATCAGACCCTGATTTGAAGCAGGCATGTACACGGCTACAGGCGCACCTACCCGTTTTACTGTGCCAGCAGCTTGTTATTCGTTCCATTAAAAACAAGCTTCATCCGTTGGAGAAAAGGACTACGTCATGCATTTTACAAATGGAGATTGATACTAAATATATATAGTACTGTTGTTTATTTGCTCGTGAACTGTATTCTTTAATATCATTTGACAACTATGTGTGTCTTTACAAAGCACATTTTAGTACATACCGTTATATCTAAGACCATGAACGGTTATTATTAACTCTAAGCACTGTAATAAATTTTTATAATAGAATTTGATAGCTATGGATGTCTTTACATGCAAAAAAAATGATACTATCTGTTCCTATGGGACCAAACTTGCCAGTATAATCACTAAACAACTAGTATTATGAAAAACAACTAGAGACATAGACGGGCGCAAATTGCCAGATTCGTAAACTAGAGCTTGCATGTTTCGTGATGCTTTCTAAAAACTGGGTTCATAGATTCAATAGGATTTTCTTTTTGAAGAAAAGAGGCAAGTCATTTTCTCAGCAACATATTTTGTAAAAATTCTTCACCATCACATCCATTGTTTTATAAAGTTTGTTTTATGGCTACGGCCGGGTCTCCAATTGGGTGTGCAAATCTTGTATCTGAAATAAACTGTGCTTAATATTGGCGTATGCTGCGTGGACGAAGAAAGAATGCCTAGAAGGAATTATTGGTGTATGTTGTCTAGCTAGTTCAAACAGATGTTTATGTTTTCCTTAGACATGGGTACTGATCATCCCATCATTCCCACCACCACTCGGTATGATGCAAGTTGATCTAAAATCACAAATGTGATCCGAGCGTTGGGGGCTGATAGTCCGAATCGATGTGATTGCGTGCTCGATGCACTCGTTAATGGATTCCTCACGTCTATCTCTACACACGGGACTACAAATACGCGCATATCATCATGGAGTCATGTCGGAACCAAGATATTTGCGGACCTGCAGGTGGCTGTCCAAATGATGGTCTTTCTCTTTTCGTGTGGGATCAATAATCATATAAGTGAAGCACAGCAGAAAAGACACTGCATATTATGTTGCCAATCCTAAAACACCATTTCATTATTGTAAAATTTTAAAATGTTTCTCTAGATGTTAGTGACATTAAATTTCTGTAACCAGCTATTTTAAATTTAAATTAAACAGGGACACCAATTAGTTACAAAACAAAGGGAGTATCTCGGATATGGTGGCATTTTAAAGCTATTCCGGTTTAGCTAATACAATATCCAAAAGTAGTAGTGAACGGAAGCTTTTCGAAACTGGAGAAAGCTAACATTAAACTCAGGGAGGTGCACGGATATGGATATGTTCTATGACGGCCACCATATCTAATATTCTCATCTCATATCAAGATTTAAGAAGCACCGACTGTATCTAACTGCGGCTACGTTCACACACACTCAGTCACGACTCACAAACACGTGCAATTATAATAATCATAACACCGTATCAAAACCAAGGATCACAAAGGACAAATCAAACTCCAAAATAACAAGCATTTTAATAAGATTTTGATCAGTCATCGGATCTATTGAATCGCTACACTGTGTAACTATGAGACGGCATAAAGAAACATGGATGCATTGTTCAAGCACCAAAGATTGCAAAAGTTTGCATAAATAAATTAATTATTTTTTTCTGAAATGAGTTCAGGAACACCTTTCGTTATATGGATACTATTGGCCATCGATACATGCGAAAAGAATTAGATCTTTGGTCTTGATTTGAACTTGATTACATCGATGTGCAAGCATATATGTGCGTGTTTATCTAGTTTATATATTGTGAGCATTGGAGAGCTGGCTAAGGTAGGCCTCCTTTTGGAAATTCCCGGTGCAAAGTAGGGTTGCAGCAATAATTAAAGGGCATGGACACAACAAGAAGGACTGCACCTTGGTGGAGGAGATGATGGTCTCATCCCCACCATGTACGAGCTGGCCAGCCGGCACATCCATGACACAGAAGAAAAACAAACCAAACCAGATGCAAAACAGCTTACCCTACGTTACTGCTTAGAGTGCAAACACCCACACTTCGTTGCTCTAGCTGAAAAGCCAGGTCCCATTTAAATTAGATCCCGCCAAAAGTAAACAATTTTATTCAAGTTTCGGTGTTCTGAAACGGGTCTTAGTAAACATAAATAATGTATCATATATAGTATAATGTGTTATCATATCAAGTCTATATAGTATCAGCGCATAAGTTAATGTAAGAGAGATTTAAATGCAGTTTTGATTTCTCGCGAGTGAAATATTTGTGGAAATTCACATGTACAGTCCAAATAGAAATCGAACATGACCCCATAGGAAAAGAAGAAGCTGTTATATACCTGTAGAGTAGAATTTGACAAAATTAAAGCTACACCTGATATAAAATTTAAAATTTTGGAACATTCACAGCAGAAGCCATGCATGCATTCCCGCATCGTGTCAAAATTTCAGAACACATATATGGCTCCCTTGCACATCTCTATATCTTGTGTGGAATCATTGTTCCTCGACATCGCTATATCTAGCTACATGTGTGCACATCTATCTGTCCATCAACCATTCCTGCACGCACCATCGATCTTATATTCTGCCAACCTACTAATTCTCCAACAACCAAAGCCCTCCTGTCTAGCCACACTAACACTAACTTCCCGCAGCTCGCTCGCTCACTCCATCTCTTACCACGCTCATTCTTCCCTTCACCTAGCACAGCGTAACTCTACTTCCATAACCATCTCACCATCCTGTTAATCCTTAGTACTCATGATGAATCTAGTGCCATTCGAGACGCCTCCTTTTGGAAGGCAAGAGATAGTTCTTGCTACCACCACAGCGACAAATGCGACGATGTCGAAGGATGCAAGCTCCAGGAGCGCTATATTCGACGGTCATCTGGACCTCAGCCTCGGCATCTCCATGACTGGCGGCAGCAGTGGCTGTGTCGTGGCTGGATGCAGAACCGGCGCCAAGGCCAGCGACGGGCGTTGTGGAGGCAACAGCACCAGAGACGAAGCGAGTTGCATGAGCAGCGGCGTTACAACAGTAGTTACTCCTGTCAATGGGCTTAGCGCAGGACATGGCCTTGTCGCCGATGATCTGAAGGCGGGTACTGGCTGGACTTCGGGGTTCTTGCCGAGCTTAACTCGCTTCATGCACCCGTGGAGCCTTGCCGCACGGCAGAAGAAAGCGGCTGCTGAGCAGACTCCATTGGCCGCATACATGCCAAGGTGAGCTTATATGTTACTCCGACGTCCATGTTTTTTTTTGGTCATCGATTAGTTATAATTGAATTAACGAGCGACACTAAAAAAAGAATGGATTACACGCACAGTGAAGCACTTTTCCATGATTACGTAAATTAACAGTTTGTGGCTGTTTCATTTATTGTATATGCATCCATGACTCCATATGTTTAAGCTTGAGCTATAGCTGATAAGCTAGGTTAAATAGTGTACTTCTACAACATGACGTCATTTGTTTTCTGAAGCAAAAGATGTATGCTAACCATAGGTTAAATAATATAGGAATCCTGCCTATCTAGCTTGACTAAGGCTGTATGCTAACCATACGTTCAAACTTTCAATTTTTGACTTTTATGCTAGTGTTTCCTTCAACAAAAATTATCATATGTAGTTCCTCACAGGTATATAATCTCGTTATAATGGAACATGATTTTACTTTGGTTAGAATGTAAAGGTATTGAATTGCAATCATGATGCAAAAGAAGGGGGGGGGGGGTATCAAAGCTGCTGCTCCACATACGGGCTTGTTCGGGTTAGGGTGGGATTAGAGGGGATTGGAGTGAAATGAGAGAGATTATATCTTCACCTAAAGAGTAATGAAATTAATCCCTTCGAGTCCTCCTCTAATCCTTTGAAACCGAGCAGATGGATCCTACAAATGATTGCAGTCGTCAACAGTTTGCACCAATCTTATAAAAAGCAGAGTATTATTGCTGAAAACTTGAGTGAACTGAATTGCAAATATGTTCTTATCAATCCATCACTTAGGAATTTCAGATGTTCATTCCTTTGCTCCGAGCAACTGAAGGGAAAAATATGTATACAACTGTCCATTTAGGTTAGCATTTGAATCTTCACCGGTGATGCTTCAAATGCCAAGAAAGGAGTATATATGTATTTCTCAAAAAGCTTATGTATGCCATATATATTATACATATAAGCTTATGTAGACCAAGCTTTACAAAAACTGTAGAAAACAAGTATGTTTTCATGGATTTTGGTGAAAAACCCATACGGTTGGCCGGATTTCAGGAAAATTTAAAAACAAATGAAATTTTCTGAAATTTTAAATTTTCAAAAACTGGTCGATAAACTGTTAAAACTGAAACTAGTGAAACCGTTGGGTTGAAACTAAAGAAACTGGTTGTTAAACGGGTGAAAATATTTGATAAACTAGAAAAATGACTGACTTACTGTAACATTTCAACCAAACTTCGTTTCAGTTTTTGAATTTTCCATTTGGAGCTGTTTTCACGGTTCTCATTAAACCAGTCTCCAGTAGTTTCCACAGATCGGTTGGTAACCAAAACCCTGGTGTTGACAAGGTGGAGTAGCCAAGAACCGGTGGCTTTTGGGACCGTTATGGCAGAGAAGAGGCCGTACAGCGGACATATGGGAGGGCAAGCATGCATGCAGAGATCGCTGGGCCTGCCACAGGGAATATTCAGTGCAGAAATAATCTAAAGGGGTGCCGGCAGCAATGATGAGCATAATGGCTCGCTTGATTTATGCCCATCTAGTGCAGCTAGCACAGTCCAGTCATTTCCTATAAAAACGACCTTTCTTCGTAGTGTCCCTGCCTTGCCTATAAGGACGTGTGTGCGCTGCAGCTAAAGTAGCGCTCAATGAGACCAACAGCTGTGTTTATGGCCATGTGGGTAGATGGTGTTTTTCTTTCCTTTTTTTATATAACAGCGTCAAATGTCTTGTAACAATCTTGGTGGAGCGATTGAAATTTGTTAGTTACTACACCTTTTTGTGGCTAAGATAATAGGAGAATTTCCTTGCATGCAACGTATCCTCTTCTCAAATTGTTGTTATAGGACAGCTTAGCTTTCCCTTAGGACAAGATTATATTTGTAGCCATTGCATCCATACGATCACTTTGGTGGGATCTCTACCATGAGGATAGTCAAACGCATGTGGTGTCTGATCCTATATATAAAGGTCATTGAAGTGTCTACCGTGTTCTCTATACTTTCGTGAATAACAAAACCTTGTGAGGAAGTCACATAAATTATTATTATTATTATTATTAAGTGTGATATTCTGATACCTTCATTTTTCTTATTTTGACTCCTCACGCATCATGTTATATTTTATTTATGAAATGTTCTGATTAACAATTTTCGTAATAACAGTGAGGCACGCACCATCCCATTGCCATCACCCGTGGGCTGGCCGCCGGTGCACACCTCTCGGCGCAACCTCATCACGGCCATAATGCACACAACCAAATCTGATGGCACTGGCATGGCCGATGGACCGAAAGGTGTGACTATGCAACCAGCAGACGAGAAGACGAACGGCACGGGTGTCGCAGGGACACAGCCACTGCAGGCAAATATGTTTGCTAAGGTGCACATGGAAGGCTACACAATTGCAAGGAAGATCAACTTGAGAGCCCATGGAAGCTACGACTCCCTCTCCCGGGCGCTCACGAAGATGACAAGGAACTTCTTTTCTTGTAAGTGACTGGGGCTCATGTTCTTTCCTGTTATTATTTTGTCATGCATGCCTTTAAGGTTTGTTTTTGCATCTAATTTTATGGAGTGATTTTGTTAGCCCAGGGTTCACTTACCATTTGAACCGCAGAAACCGCTCGGGAATAGTTTGACGAAAACCGTTAAAATCGTTAAAACAGTTTGGTTTTTCATTCAAATTTCAATTTTCAAATCTAGAGACAGTTTTATCAGTTTGAAAACGGTAAACCGCGCGGTTTTTGCGGTTAGCCACGCGGTTTTTTGGCTAGCCGAACGGTTTTGCTGAAAAACCGCTGACTACGAAAATCGAATAGTTTTTGCTGAAAACTGAAAGGTTTTTGCGGTAAACCGGTCGATTTTTCTGAAAACCGATAAATTAGTGAAAAATTTAAAAAAAAGATGAAAAAGTGCTAGAAAATTGAACATGACCTATTCAAATTTTTTTAATATCAACATTCACAACATACTTTATCCATAAATAGTAAGACACATATTCATTCATATCAAATTCAAAGTTCCAAACACAAGAAATCTATACATACATATAGTTCATCCACAACAAATCCAAAATCTATATATAGTTTCGAAGCACATTTTACTTTGATATTGTATTTCAATTAAAATATGTATTGTCGCACTCTTCACTTAAATGAAGTTAAATTCCTCTAATAGCTAACAACTCTGCTTTGAATTCATTATAAGATTGTTCTGTTTAAGCAGTAGTTATCTCTTATTGTAAGTACAACATGTTATAAAACTCTAGATTTTGCCATTAATAGACTCATGTGGTGTAAGGTTCTGTGCTACGATCACCGTACGGATAATTATAGTAGTCATTACCTTGGCTGTATGATGTATCACTGTCTGTCGTAGAATAGTACGTGCTATAGTAATGCTGCCTCCCCCTATCGATGTCCTTGTGACTGTAGAGCACTATGGTCCTCATCCTGTGTAGCATAGGTATAGTCTGTTTCACCTGCAAAAGAAGTGAAGTGTAAGATAAATGAGTCAAAATTGATCGTATGATATAAAGAAATAATTACCTATGAAATGATGAGTTGTGATCGATGGTTATGAGTCAGAACCATACTACCTGGTGGGTCTCTAGATGTAGTCCGACAGCTGCTATCATTTGATTCCTGGTAGGGTGGGTTTCGTCTGACGTCTCTAGAATCTATGAAGTCGTCGTTGCCTACGTTCTTACTTTTTTCTTTGCTCCTTATCCTAATCTTTTTAGCACCTTTTTTCTGTCTTGCACTTTGAACCTTTCTCTTGCCTATGTGAGTATCACTCACATTTTGATCCGCCCATTCAGATGTTGTTGCAGCACGAGACAAATGTAGCAACTATCTACCAGCATCATCATCTGTAACAAGACGGCTCGGTAAAGGACTGTCACTCTCAATGCCCTCTTCATAAAGAACAGGGTCAAAATTCGATCTCTCATGTTTCATTCATTCTCGAATAGGATTTAAAGAATCATACAACGACAGCTCCATGAGACAATAAAATAGATCGGCTTCTGGTGGCTTATATGTCCATGAAGCATCACGTATATAGATTCGAATGTTGTAGTTAACATACACCAACTTATGCAATTTCTCATAAGATAATCTGTTACGCACCATGGTGTGGATCAATGCAAATGTACTCCAGTTGCGCTCACAACCATTTGATGATGCACACTGTGAGACTATCCGTAATACAAATGTCACCTTCAAACATGTTCCACCAAGCTGCAGAAAAAATATTTTTATCAACTGCCATCCTGTTGGCCAACTCAGTGGCGAATGAACCTTGTTTTCTTCTAAAAATTTTCACCTCCTGCAAGGCCTGCACACAAGTCGGTTGGTGCTATACGTGTAAATGCCTCTCGAATATCATTCATCATATTTCGACCTATCCCGTAAGAATAGTGACTTCTTGGTTCAAAGATCCAGCTGCACATATAACAATAGTTATATATCATTGCACTATAAATAAAAAATACAATAATTTTGTTTGTAAGTACGTATTACCTGCATTCACAAAGGTATCATTGCAAATGTCTACTATCCTATGATTTATAATGTCCATGTATCTCTCCATCTCTCGCTCATCATTCCTATAAAGGGTTTTATACTCACTAAAGGTAAGGCTCTTGTTTTGATCAGTAAACCAAAGAAATGCATACAAAGGTTACATTGCATCTACCACATACTTCATTGAATCCCACCATGACATGCTTGCTAGACAAGAGTGAGTATACATTTTCTCATCGGTATTGGCAAATCTACTATTTAAGAATGTCTCGAAACCCATCCATGTCATAAATTTTTCTCATCGACGAAATATACTCTCAAGAAACATGTAGTTTATACCAAAACATATTGCATTCCATCTTACTAACTCACCACCAATAGCATTGGTCATCATAAAGTATAACTGATTATAATTATACAACTAACGAGAAATCTTGCGAGCCAACTGTATTATACCTCTGTGCTTTGAGAACTCACCAATACTCTTTAACATCAGGTTGATTGTATATGCTACACATGGTTGCCAAACAATATGAGGATATTTGTTTATTAGCAACTTGTAGGCCTTTTTATAATTTGAACCATTGTCTGTAATAAACTGCACAATATTGTCTGCACCTATATCAATGCATACCTTATTTATTTTCTGCACAAAAAATGTTTCATTGTTCAAAATATCATTGATACAAATAAAACAAATAGTGTCATACAATAAACATATGTTTCATACCTTAAATATGAAGTCCGCAAATTGACTGTACCCAGTAACATCATATGAGTTATGAAAAAATATGACACCATTACAATAGATCATAAATTTTATCAAGCTCATTCCTGTAGGGCCAGTCCAGGAGTCACACATAATCGTGACACCGTACATCGCCCACTCCATTTTAAATTTATCAAATTCCTTCTTGATGTCTTGCTCGTTAGCATCAAGATATGTGTCATCTATTTCTCTCCTAGTTGGGCTAGGCACATCCTCACCTGCAAATATTATGACACACGACATAAATATAGTAAGATATAAGAAAACATGTAATACAATAAAACGAAGATCTTATACCCCATCTCTGTGTCTCTTTGATAGCACTAACAAAGTATAGACTATCGGCTTTTCTATCAGAGATGGCTTTTGTATGAAAAAATTTCGACTATGCGCATCCAATGAACGACTTTGCTAGCTTGCTCTTCACACTCTATAGACCTGTACCGATCCTAGTTTGAATCCGTTCCTTACCTGACCTCTGTGACGCGGACCTCCTCATCATACCAAACAATCCAGACCTACCATCTCTCTGCGACAAACCAGAAGCACCTTACGATGAACCAGCACCACTACTCTCGAACTGACCACCATACGAATGCTGACGCTGTCGAAATTTTTCCTTCTCTCTAAATAACCTCATAGCAACCTGCATCTCCTCATCGTCTTTCTCATTGACATTTCCCTCACCTGCAACCTGGTGCTGTCTGAAGGTCTGTTTAGCTCGGTCCTTCCTCCGCTCAGCGGTTCTATTAAGCTTCTGGCGAAAATAGTCCCGCACGTCGGTGGAAACATGAGGACACCCACCTACACTGCTTCCACGATGTGTCAAATATTGTTTAAATCATGTGGCACCACCCCCTCTCTTCACGAACTTACAATATTCGCAACGAAACCGAGAATACACGTTCTCTCCGTGCTCCTAAACCGAATCGGACTAATCCGTCATCCTACAGTTGACAATGCCACAAATAACAAACACCTGTAAGTTGCAAAAAATACACCAATATTTGAGAAAAACAAAAAAAAAACACTGCAAATTACCTCTGTGCCCGAAAATCGATTGGATTCGGCGATTTACTACCCAAACCGACCGACTAGCAGCTTAAACGGAACGGTTAGCTGTTCCCACAGCTTCCCCCGGCCGGCTAGCCGTTGTTTTCGCTCGGCTAGCCGTGCTAGCCGCTCGGCTTTGGTTAGCCACATGCTAGGACCGGCGAGCCGCAGATACCGGCTGGCTAACCGCTTGCCGGCGGCGGCTTCCAACAAAGATGTAGCGGACGGCACGGGAGAGTGGCGGACTGCGGTGAGTGAGATGCGGATAAAAGATAGGGAGAGGTTTGTGGCCAACAGGGGGAGGTGGGTGGATAAAGTCACCTTTTCTATTTCTCCATCCAATTTTCCTCGGAATTTTTTGGCATAAAAATAAAACAATTTTCAAAAACTGATTCAACCATGAAGTTGCATTTTTCATCTAGTTTTTTTTACATATTTTTTATTTTAAAATCTACCAAATTTTCAAAATTCAAAAAAAATTGAATTCAAAAACCGGTGAACCGCCCAAACCGAACCGGAGCGGTTTGGGCGGTTGTCACGAAAACCGCACGATTTACTGCCGTTTTGCGAACCCTGGATTAGCCTTGAACCCGTACATCTCTATTCATAATGCATACCATTTAAACTGATTAATGTTCATGGATTAACAATTTGTTTCTGGGATCCAAATAGGGCCTCATGAACATACAACATGACCACAAATTTTTAAAATATAATTATGGATTATATTGGTTTTATCAACACTTTAATTGGTTTTATCACCGCTCATTAATCTCTCTCTCTCTCTCTCTCTCTCTCTCTCTCTCTCTCTCTCTCAAATTTATTGTTCTAAAAGTTGGATTCCAAATCCATTTAATGAAGCGGCAGATTGTTCAAGCGTAAATGTGGGAGATGAACAGTATTGCACTAGTGACAAATTCATATTTCTATACGAAGACTTTGAGGGCGATCGAATGCTTGTTGGAGATGTTCCATGGGAGTAAGTATTTATTGCTCTCAATTTCCCAATCATCTCATTTATAGTACAGTATCACATAGAAACCAAGATTCTTCAAAATATTGTCATGTATGTCTTGCAATGATAATACCATATAGGAAAGTATTATATGCTACAACAACCGAGCACCTTATTTAGAGTAAAATACCAAGCAGAGACCAAGATTATATATAGGAGTAAAAATTAATTGTTAAAGATTGGTCAACCATCTTATTAATTATTCATATCATAGGGAAGAACATGGTACCAAAACACAACAAAAATAGTTGTTCACATATAAGGAAAATAGTGTACATAAAACCAGTTCGCCACCATCATGTAAATTTTAGGGAAAATTAAACTGATTGTAGAAGTCTATCTATACATATAACTATCATAAAAGATAACACGCGAGGGAATAATACGTTACAAAGTTTCTCATAGTGACCATATTATGATTCTTCATGGTAACAGTACTTTCAGATATCATTACCTTCATCTCCATTATAAAATTGAGAAGTAATTAATCTTGATGTGCATTTGGGACAGGTTATTCTTAGCTTCAGCAAAAAGATTATACATTGTCCGAAATCCAATGCTAGGAGAAAAAGGTAAATGCAAAACCTATGAATATTACTCTGTTTGTGTAGATTACTTCTCAATTTTTGCCAATCAT
>BCLH01000762.1:92120-128105 GCA_001602315.1 Zoysia pacifica
GGCCGCGAGCGCCTCCCCCCACGGCCGCGTCGGCATCATCGCCGGTGGCGCCGCCGCCCCACGCGCGTCGCCGGGAGCAGCCGCCTTCGCGGGGCGGGCAGAAGACAAATGACGGAGTCTGACATCGGTGGGGAAGGGCGCGCCGCGCGGTCGCCGCGGGCGGAGAGCTTGCCGGAGATGGGAGGAGAGCTGCATTTTTCGCCAGCGACGGGCGCGGCGCGTCGAACGTCCTATTTGGCCTAGGGTTCGTGGGGTTTTAGCGTTTGCTGGGATTTGGGCTCGATTCGTTTGGGCGTCGTTAGGCTAGGATGGAATTGGGGCTATATGGGCTCATTTGCGTAAGGCCCATCCACTGCTAGGCCTGGCAGCTACGTTTCCCAAATAAGCCCATTAGGCAAACGCCACCGTTCACCCCATGGAGCTAAGAAACAGACAGCCCACTCAAATGCAATGCAAATTCAACCATTATTTTCCTCAAATTCCCCGATGATAATCCCCAAATGTTCTATCAAGAAGAACACAATGTCCCAGCTCTGAAAATAATTTATTCCAACGTGTGAAAATGAATGTACTTACCGGGACATCTCCCGGAACAGAAACTGGACAGGACTTAAGGATAAATACTAAAAACATTATAACGAGCATATAGAGGAACATATAGGGTCATGAGCGGCAGCATGTACCCTTATATGATTAGTTGGGTGGGATGGATGAATGGATTGAATAGTTTGAAATGGTTTGAATTGGTTTGTGGATTATAGGGAGAGAGAGATTACGATTGGTTGGTAAGATCTATTTATTGTATATGTGGGTAACTAACTTGTAGCCATTTTTTTGCGTAATAAAGAAGCTGATCAATAATATATAGTAATTAGGTGTACCTTTGAAATGGTTAGTTCTCCGGCAATGTTTGAGCAAAAGAATCGTGTCTAAGCCTTCTTTGCTATATATATTTGCCACATTTCATTTTCTTCTCACACTTAAATCTACGTAATCAAACTTACATGTACAATTGCTACGTAGCTCAAAGAGTGTTGTGAGCATATTGAAGATGCTATTATGGGATGGAGGGAGTAATATTTTGTCATTGCTGATGGTTTCAAACATGCACCACCAGTCCATTGAGTGTTGCTGCACAGTCCCAAGTTTTAAAAAAAATCACCTTTCAAATATAAAGACGAAGTAAAATCTCTTTTATATTTAGAGTTGCACTCTTCGCATAATCTGACTGTTTAATCTAACACTTGTAGTCAAAAGCCCAACCAAACGGATAAAACTGTGAGAAAAACTCTTTAAAAAAAAAAGCTTTCTCCTAGTACAAAAGCAAAAGCAAGTCTCGATTTGCTTTTGCTAGCTGTGGGCATCGGTTAAATATATTATAATTATAATTATATTATAATTACATGATTATAATATAGTTACAATTATGTAATATAATGATAATTATATAATTAACATATATACTTCATAATTATAATTATATTATATAATTATATATATATATTACATAATTACATATAAATATATATTACATAATTGTAATTATATAATATAATTATAATTATATAATTATAATATATATTATATTATATTTGTAATACATATTACATAATTATAATTATATTATAGTTACATAAATATAATATAATTACAATTATGTAATATAAATATAATTAAATTATAATAAATAATTATAATTATATATACTCCATAATTATAATTATATTACATAATTGTAATTATATAATATAATTATAATTATGTTATTATAATATTTATTATATATATTATATTATATTTGCAATATATATTGTATTACAGTTTCACAACCTCATAGCTACTTTATGTCAAACGACTTTTAGCTTTCTCACAGTTTATATTTTATTACATCTTTTTCATAGTTCACAGCTCACAGCTCTATCAAACACACCCAAAATCAAGCGAGGATGCTGCTCTAGAATTGCACTTTGAAAATAGTCGGGTATCAAAATCTAGCTGCAGTGTGCATATTCCGTTAGTTTCAATGCAGGATTTTAAAAAAACAATATTTTTCCCTACAGTAGTAACGGTGTTGATTTTAACCAGAAACCGGACTGGCTTCGGTGAAAACCAATCGGTTTTTAACAGTTTCATTAATACTGGTCACACATACAAAATCGGACTAGAAATACATGTGTCGTTAAATGGAAATTCCATGCGACGAATGGAAATTTCCAGCAGCCATCCCCCGATCGACGTGCACGGCAGCAGATTACGCTGGCGCGCAGGACATGTAACTGCAAGCGTGGATCAAAACCCGTCAATATATATGTTGGCTATGAGTATCTTCTTCTACATGTACGGAGGCTTTGTGATCCCATTAGTCTACGCTTTCGTCAAGAGTACGGGCATAATTGGTCTGACCAATATTAGTCCGGAGTACGTACATGTTGGTCCGACATATAATTGGCTCGCTTATGCGTGGTCCGTAATTCAAAACGTAAACCACGTAAAGATCACTACTCTATACAATTGCGTTGATTCCTCTGTTAGATTTGGGCAACTTCTACAGTTAGAAAGGACACTAGCTATATTCCATATGGTCTCCCAAAGCTGGACTTTTATAAAAAAAGTAAATTTTACAAAATTATATATATTTTGTTAATATTATCACAAAACTACAGATTTAAGTCATATTTTCATAAAGCTACATATTTTGTATCTAATTTCTCACAAAACTACAAATTTTGTGTTTAAATTATCACAAAACTACAAATTTTATGTTTAATTTATCACAAAACTATATGTTCTATACATATGTTGCTGAAATTACTATAGTAAATCTGTATTTTTTTGAAACTATGGTTTAAATCTATAGCTTTGTGACAATATAGGTAAAATACCTATTGTTTTGCAAAATTTACTCTTTATAGAAAGCCAGTTAAAACAGAATTCGGCTGAGTACCAGCTCCAAAAGCATGTCCATGGCGAGCCACAGTGCCCAAAAACAAACTCGACTAACAGCTACCACTAAATCACGAAACAAAGACACTTCGATCTCGACTATATCAGATACGAGCTCCGCCACAGTTCGATTCTTCGGAGTCTCCATCAGCTTCTAAGTCACAGCCACAATCTTCTTCATGACGTCCATCTTCATTAGCGACTTCCAGTTCTATAACATTGATATACCAGCGAATATAGCATCAGTGGCATTAGAGAACTTCTTTTCTATAGCCTCCGAGCTGGCTCCCACAATGAACAAACAAGATAGAAAAAAGAAGAGACAAAACATTTGAAAAGTACCATATAGCAAATTTGAGTTGCATCATTTTTTGCAAAGCTTTAATTCCTTTTATGAAATTTAACACGTCATATTTATTTAATACTATCCTGCGGACTGCGGTCCTGCTAATTGGTTTGCTTCCCTTGCTTATAAGTTGCATCGTTGGACCCTAGCGTGATCACGTTCAACTCGCACCCAAAAGCATATGTCGAGTAAAATAGAGTAATTGTAATTCTGTTACTAATTAATTAAAGTATTGCATTGGACTAGATTGTCAAACTTTTGTACGTCCTGCATGCTGAAGTGCAGCCTGTTGAGACGTGAACATGAACACAACTGTGCACGTCAAAAGGCTATGTCAAGGGCAGGTTTCAATAACTCAGTATTTACTCCATCTATTTTTAAATTAATATCGTTGTTGATTTTTACAATCAATTTTAATCATTTATTTTATTAAAAAAATAGTTTAAATATGTAAAATTTTAAGTTAGAATTCAAATAACTCTAATGATAAATCAAATTATAACAAAATATATAAAATTTATCAATTTTTTTAATAAAATGAATGCTCAAATTAAGTTGATGTTAAAAGTATTGCATTGGGCTAGATTTCTCAAACTTTTGTACGTTCTGCATGATAAGTGCAGCCGTTTGAGACGTGAACACAACTGTGCACGTCGAAGGCTATGTGATGGACAGGGTTGAATAACTTGGTAATATCTTCTTAAGTGTCAAGGAAGTCATCGCAAAAGAAAGGTGTCAAGGAAGTCATCGTCAACTCTATATTCGAATAGCACGATATGCACTGTTGAAAATACCTAGTAACAGCATCTATAAAACCTCTGTAAAGCCTCAAGCTTCTGGAGACAGTTCAGTGTCAAAGAAATGGCGGCCGGGGTCGCAATTCTGGGCCTCATGGTGTCTGCACTCATCTTGGTTGCTCCTCCAGCCAACGCCGAACGTCGCGGCTTCCGCGCCACCATGATCCGCAGGGAAACGACCATGAATTTCACGAGGGCCGCGAGGCAGTCCTACGAGCGGCTGTCCATGCTCGCCGCCCGGCTGGCCGCGGCTGAGCGGGGGTCGACGAGCACGCAGACCCCTCTTCGGGCGGACAACGCCGGCGCCTACGACATGGAGATCTCCATCGGCACGCCGCCGCAGAAGCTGACGGCCCTTGCCGACACCGGCAGCGACCTCATATGGGCGAAATGCGGCCGTTGCGCGTCCTGCACCCCGCGGGGCTCCCCTTCCTACGAGCCCGCCAAATCGTCCTCTTTCGCCAGGCTGCCGTGCTCCGACCGCCTCTGCGTGGCACTGGAGTCTCAGGTCCTTGCGTCGTGTGGCGCCGGTGGCGAGGAATGCGACTACCGGTACTCGTACGGTCTTTCCGATGACCAGCACCATTACACAGAAGGGTTCTTGGGGAACGAGACCTTCACGCTCGGAAGCGACGCCGCGCCGGGCGTCGGTTTCGGCTGCACCACCTCGTCGGAGGGGAACTACGGCACGGGCTCCGGCCTCGTCGGTCTCGGGCGCGGGCAGCTGTCCCTCGTCTCCCAGCTGGGCGTCGGCGCTTTCTCGTATTGCCTCGTCAACGACCCCTCCGTGGCGAGCCCTCTCCTGTTCGGTACGCTCGCCGCGTTGACAGGCGCCGGCGTGCAGTCCACCAGGCTCCTCCATTCCGGCACCTTCTACAACGTCAAACTGAACAGCGTCACCATAGGTGATGCGAGAACGCCAGGAGCTGGGACCAATGGCGTAGTTTTCGACTCCGGCACGACGCTGACGTACCTCACGGAGCCGGCCTACACGGCGGCGAAGAGAGCAATCCTGTCGCAGACGTCGCTCCCTCGGGTGGCCGGCAGGGACGGATATGAGCCGTGCTTCCAGCTCTCGGACAATGAAAGAGCCAACGTTGTCCCAACGATGGTGCTGAATTTCGCCGGGGCCGACATGAATTTGCCGTCGGCAAACTACTTCGTGGAGGTGGAAAGCGGCGTGATTTGCTGGATCGTGCAACGTTCGTCTTCGCTGTCCATCATCGGCAACATCATGCAGATGAACTACCACATACGGTACGACCTGGACAAGAAGGTGCTGTCCTTCCAGAAGGCCAACTGCAACAGCCTCTAATGCCTTTCATCTATGTAAGTGAAATAAAACATAACTCGGCACCAGAACCATCCTTCATATATACTTCCTTCGTTCATATAGCCATATGTAGCTCGGTGGTAGTGCGGCTCGGTGAGCGTCTACACGGACCTGCGTTCGAGACCGACGAATTTCTAATATCAATTTGACTGCTGTTTTATTTAAATATGTAAAATTTAAAGTTGGTATTTAAATAACTCTAATAATAAAACAAATTATAAAAAATATATGATATTTATAAAAAAATTTGAAGAAAATGAATGATTAAAATTAATGTTAAAAGTCAACGTGATATTAATTTAAAATAAGAGGAAGTAATATAATACTGTACTAGCAAAACTCCAGTGACATTTCAATTGCTTGTACTTTTTCTTCTTGTTTATGTTGAATATGCCGATGTAACTTTGACGACGATATCCATTGACTTCCCTAATTAAGCTACGTCATCTCTACAAATATTATTTTATTCATCCTGGTGCGGTTACAATGGAACCAAATTTGGACATCGATTTTAGCTTCTAACATCAATTAGTTCGAATGCTCTAACGTTCCCAGTTCCTATAAATCATGGTTCATTTTTGTACACGTTTTGGGTGTTGGGCGTACCTATTTTGTCTGGCTGACACTGATAATTTTTTCATTGATTGTTCATAAATTAATGTTTAATTATTGTTTACATTGTTAATGACATGTTAAATATTAGTGATGACAACGGAGGCCAAGAGCACTGGCTTCGCCCCTGATGCACTCAATAAGCCTTGGCCAATGGCCAAAAGAAAACAGGTACTCTAGCTCCTAGTAGGAGCATAAAGAGACTGACGAGAGGGTGAGAGCGGGAATCTTATACGAGCGGGAATCTTCTACGACGGCTGCTTCCTCTGTTTTTAAATTGTTTTTACTGTTGTCGGTGTTTTGTACACCAGCACAATAAATTTATACGATCGAACGAGAGATCGTGCATTTTCAGAGGGAATCTTCTACGACGGCTGCTTCCTCTGTTTTTAAATTGTTTTTACTGTTGTCGGTGTTTTGTACGCCGGCACAATAAATTTATACGATCGAACGGGAGATCGTGCATTTTCAGAAACGATTGACCTAGTCTACAGGCGAGACTCAAAGGTTAACCTGGTTCGGCCGCCTCGAGACGTAATACCCTACGTCCAGGGGCGAGAGATCGATCGTATGAATCTCAAAAACACGTACAATGCGAAAGGGCTCCGGATGGATTCAAGAGTCCCGAGCTCGCGTGATGGGGATGGTTTACAGGCAGTGTTTATCACTGTTGCTTTATGTGTCTTATGCCTTTTTCCTTATCCGCTTGCTCCATTGCTCGGGTGTCCCTCATATAGGATCGAACCTGAGCTGTCTTGACCGAACCATGGTTGAGGTGACCGGACCATGGTTTAAGCATCTTGCCGTCTACGAAAGCGGATGACCCCTTGACAGCTGGGGTCACGGTTCCCAGAGAGTCATGCTCTCTGGCGTTCGGACCAGACGATCGGTACCTCCTGTTCGTACTTTTGTTCACTAAGAGGGAACATAGTTGCTTTACAGCTCAGCTTTATCGTATGGAGGGTTGTTTCTCGTTCGACCGAGAAGTTGCGAAATCTTCTGAAATGCTTATCTCCCTCGCGTAACTGCACATTGCCAGGGATTCTGAATCGGCGTGTTTGTTGGGCTGATGACGGCTTCCCAGCGGTCGGCGGGCGAGTTCCGACCGCTAGGATCCCGATAGCATGGGTCTCGACCCCTGGGGGTCGGAACGATTACTCCTCTGTCTCTGGGCCTTGACGAGGCTTCCCGACCGCTGAGGTCGGGCCGCCTTTGTGAAATCCTTGGTGGGTCGTTGGGTCGTGGACTGTAGGTGGGCCGCGTTGTAGAAGTTGATCCGTAGGTACCCGGGGTATACTATCCCGACAGTAGCCTCCGAGTCCTACGCCGCTTGCAACCTTTGTTGAGGCGGCGCTGGACTGTCCGTCTTCGAAGTCTTCTTTGATCCTATAGGGGCGCGCGAGCGCGCCCGTAGGGCGTAGCCCCTGAGCCCCCGAGGGACCCGAAGGGTCGGTCGTGGGCTGAAGCGTCATGCCGAGCATCACTCGCTGATGGTTGATCCTACGGGGGCGCGCGAGCGCGCCTGTAGGGCGAAGCCTCCGAGCCCCCGAGTGACCTGAAGGGTCGGTCGTGAGCTGAAGCGTCGTGGAGGCAGTTCCCGACAGCTGAGGTCGGTAGGAAGCTAATTTTTATCATTAGCGTGATGCCAGAAAGAATGCCTAGATAGGACCGGTCTGGCCGGTCTTTGCTCATGATCGGCATATTGCCTAGGATGGACTGGTCTGACCAATCTTCCCATGATCAGCGTTCTTGGCAACTGTCGGACCGGTCGGGGGTTCGCCCAACCTCTCGTCTGTCCCGACCGTGAATCGGTTCACGGCGTTATCGACGGTTCGTTGGTTGCGACTCTAACGATCGAACGGCTCCGCTGCCTCTAGGTGGACGTCGAATGCAGCATCTTGAAATTGTAACCGCCGGTTGCTCCAGAGGGTTGGATTGGCCAATCGCACGGCCAGCAAAGTGCAATGGTTCGCGGCGCACACGTCCCGCCAGGAGTGTGGTTGTCAAGCATTAACTGCACGTTAATGTCGCACTGCCCTCTTCCCGTCGGTTCAAAATTTTGAGGGCGGCTCGTGGGCCCTCCTGTCGGCGTCTGGGTGACGGGACTCTTCCATGTGCTTAGGTTCAAGCGCCCACTGCGAGCACTTTCGGACCCACTCGCCAGTGAGTGTGGGTCGATACGTCGGTTCGGGGTGTCGACGATCGTGCTGCGTCGAACCAGCGCATTGGCTTCTATAAGAAGGGTGGTTTGTCCTCCGGTCTTCGTCATCTTGATTTCAAATCCCCGCGTAGTGCTCTTTCGTCTTCCTTGCGCTTGCTCTTCACCTTCCTCTTCGTCTTCGTCTCCGACTTCGCCTCCGTCTTCATGGCCGTCCAGTGGAAAGCGTCCACCGTCTCAGATAGCATCCTCACCGCCTCGGTGGGGCTTGAAGTGCTCCCTCTAAGGGACACGGGGCGATGGCGTTCGGCGTATCGCGAGGTCGTTCCGTCGCCTTGCGCCAACGAGATCATCAGCTTCGTCGAGTTTCACGAGCGCGGGTTGATGTTGCCGTCGTTGAACTTCTTCCGCGGCTTGCTGGAGTACTACGGCGTGCGTATTCATCATCTCAACCTCAACAGCATCCTTTAGATCTCAGCCTTCATCACGCTGTGCGAGGCCTACTTGGGGATTGATCCCCACTTCGACTTGTGGAGGTACTTCTTCCGCGTGCAGCCTCAGAAGGAAGGAAGCGTGGTATGCGCCATTGGCGGCGCGGGGATTTGTCTCCGGAACAATCGCCAGGAGTACTTCAACATACCGTTGAAGGACTCCTTGAAGGGATGGCACGAGGGTGGTTCTACATCGAGAACACCGCCCCAAACTGCCGGTGTTAGACCTTGAACCGTCGACGGTCTTAGACTCTTGGAATGTCGGGCTCAACGACACGCAGGAGGCCGACATTGAAGATCTGCTCGTCCGGATGGCCGAGCTGGACGACGCGGGCCTGACCGGGGCCCGTCTGGTGGACACCTTCGTTCGCCGTTGCACTCAACCGCTCCGCCTCCGTGCCCGACTCATGTGCGACTACACCGAGCGGTTCGACACGATGCGGGAGATTCTGCAGTCAGAGCTGTCTGTGGATGGCGTGAGGCAACGCCTCTCACGTCTACTGAAAGGCGACGCTCTCGCTGGTGTGAGCGAGGGACCGGCCCCACTGGACGCCGAGCATCAGGAGGGTCGAATGGTAAACCATTTTGCCTATACTTATTAGTGAATAATGTATTGGCGAAACTGGAGCACGTATCTGTGTTTTGGCAGGAGGGCATTCCTCCATCGCACTCGCCGACGTCTATGATAGTGCTGACTGAAGAGGTCGGCATCCTGGCAGTGCTGGGTGCCAAGTCTTCGGGCAGAGGGATCGGCCTCGAGACGGCCGGTGCCGGGCCCTCGGCGCGGCTGGTGCCTGCGGCTCCTGCCGCGACGCTGACTGCTTTGGCTGTGGCTGTTGCTACTCCGGTGGCATCGGTCGTGGTGCTGACAGCTCTGGTTGCTGCGCCGACCGCTTTGACCGTTGCACCGGCTCAGGAGGTTTCTTCCTCCGAGTCTTGGTCGTCTCCGTCCAACGGGGGTAATTGGTCACCTCCCCCCAGCCCGAAGGTCCCTTGCCGCAGCCGTGTCGGGGAAAGTGCTAGCTTCGAGCTCTGCGCGGGCAACTTCAGCTGCCGCTCTGTCGGACTTCGACTCGTCGGACGACGTCCCGCTTACGGAGCGTCTTCGTCGCCAGCGGGCAAGGGAAGCGGAGGGCGCCGAGGGGCCGCCTGCAAAAAAGCCATGGACGGAGGAATCTGGTCCTTCTGTCCTCGCCTCAACCCCGACCGTTCCGACCGCTGGGGTCGGACAAACTTCGCCAGGCGGAAGCCTGCCCTTCTCCATGTGAGTGTCGTGCCGGTGAGTTTATATATTTTAATTTAATCAGATGTTTTATCTGATGTCGTGAAGTGGCCGGAATTTTGATCATGTTTTGCAGGGCTCCTTCTCTCGACGCGCCGCGGCCCTTGCGGCGGGGGCCGCGTCCGAGGAAAGGCTGCCCGCTGCGGGATCGGTGCGGCTGACGTCGCATTCTTCGCTGCCGCCTCCTCGCATGGCATCCGCGGCCGAGACCGCAGAGGAGCGGGTGGAAGAGATGGCGCAGCCTTCGAGCGCCGAGGCTGGGGGCGGCCAGGGTGGACTCCCGGGCGAGGAAGCCGGGAGAGATGAGGATCAACCCGTGGCCGCTGGGGCCGAGGTTGGCATTCCACTGCCCCTGAGTCCTGTCACCGGGGATGTGGAAGTCGGGGAGCAGACGACGGTGCCTCCGAGCGCCGTCGTTCTTACGGAGAGGCAGGTCAGGCCGTCCCCTGATACAGGGACGAGGGAAGAGACCGCGCCGTAGACTCCGATGGAGCCTTCGACGTCAGTAGTGCCGGTCCTGCTGCCGACCACGGGAGCCACTTCAGTGGCGTTGGTGGCGGCGACGCAGGCTTCTGTGCAGCGGGTGGACCTGGGGCGGCCCCGGATCTTGAGGCGGAGGCCGGATCCCTCTCCGTCCACTTCGATAGGACGCCATCGGGCACTTGGTCCTCCAACCTCCAATGAGGCCGCCTGGGACTCTTGGAGGTTCCTGTACGACCAGGTGTGCGCGGGGGGCGAATGGGTCTCCTCGGCGCTCACTCACAAGAAAAGAGCCAATGAGTGCTTGGAGGAGTTCCAGGAGACCATGGCTGATCCATATGGAGCGCTCTGCTAGGTAAGTTTTAATATTTCATAATTTCAGAATGATAGATGAACCTGATTGGCGGGTCTCGCAGGGGACCCTTGAGAGGGCGCTTCGCCAGCCTCCGCAAGGTCTCAGCCGATTGGAGGTCGAGGCGTTGTGTCGCGAGCTTGCGCGGGCCCGTGACGAGCGGTATGAGGCCAGAAGATTGGCCGCCGACCGACTCCTCGCCCTCGAGGATGCTGAAAGACGCGTCGAGGGCTTCGAAAGAGGTAGCCAGGAGCTCCAGATGGAGATCACTCGGCTACAGATCGAGAGGAGGAGCCTCGGCAAGGAGGTCGGGATGCTACGCCAGACCTGTGCAAGTAAGTAGTTTTGTAGCTCACTGTCCAACAAGAATGTTCATCCTGTTGTTGCTTGGTGATGCATTAGACTATGCAGAACTCCAGGAGGGGGCCGGCCGTAGCGCCCGAGATTTCCGAGAGCTGAAGGACTGGACACGCTTGGCCGAGGAGGCCAAGGAGGCGGTCGACAGCGCGTTGGAGCGGTCGGAGGAGCTGTGCCGCCTCGCTCTAGAAAGCCGTGACACTTCAGAGGCTCGCCTCGGTGTTTTGGAGGTCGAGGTGAGAACGTACATGGCGGAACTAGCGAGGGTGCAGAAACTGTCTGCTTCGCTAGAAGCATCGACTGCTCAGCTTCAACAGGATCTGGCCAACGAGCAGTCGCCCACTGAGGCTGCGCACAAAAGTCATGAGAGTAAGTAACAAGTGAGTTTGTTAATTTGCTAGGGAAACTGGTCTCTGAAATTTTTGAGATGCAGACATGTTCGTGGAGCTCCGGAGGCTGCTGTGGTTGGTTCGGGCACTGGTGCACCAGGTGTTCAACGACACCCAAGATCTAAGCACGTGGCGGACAGGGCATCTCGAGTGCTGGAGATGCTGTCGGGACTGATCCGCACCAAGTTGCTCGTTGCCCTGCGGGATGGAGCATCATTGACATTGGCGCACTTGCGGTCTCATTACCCCGATGCTAACGTCGGGTGTATTGCCGAGGGTTGTGCCTTGGGGACGTCAGATGAAGCGTCGGCGAAGCTTTTTGAGGACTCCAAGCCTCAGGCGCAGGAGATCATCAGCTGCTTCCTCCGACCGACCTTGATGAAGGAGCGCTTCGGCCGTCTGCCTCCCCTTTAGATGTTTTGGCTTGTAGCTTGTAGTGGTACTTGTAAACTTGTTATGTGAAATTAAATGTTTCTGATTCCTTCTAACATCAAGCGTTTCGCATTGTTCTTTGCGTTCCATTGGGCGTTGGTCAGGCGACTGGGTCGGGTATAGCCTGTAGGGTCGAGTGTCGGACTTGGACCTTATAGCATCACCGGCGCCGGGTCGGACCGTTAGCCGCGAGTATTGCTCCGAACGAGAATGCTCATAGTCCGCAAGAGTTAGGCCGAGTCACTCGTGCAGCGAGTCACGAGCCGGAGGGTTGACCTTTGAAAAACGAGGTAGGCGTGGAGCCTTAGTTTAATGTTAACGAGGCACAGGGCCTTTGGATCTTTGGGTCGGTCGTTCCGATCCTCTGGTGGGACTCTGATGATAGCCCCCGGGCAGAGGAGTGTAGTCGAGCAGACTGTGCTTCTCTGCCAAAGACATAGTTAGTAGATGAGATATGATCAGGATGCATAGAGATCAAACAACTTTATTATGCGTAAAAACGACACAAGTTTTCAATATTTCAGGCGTGAACAAGCTCGACGCCGTCCTGTGTCGCCAGTTTGTATGTGCCAGGCTTTAAAACTCGCTTGATTATGTACGGGCCTTCCCATGGAGGAGATAGCTTGTGATGATCTCACTTGTCTTACACTTTCTTGAGCACAAGGTCGCCGACACTGAGGATCCGACCCTTGACGCACCGAGTGTGTCGTCGTCGAAGGCTTTGTTGGTACTTGACCGACCGAAGTATGGCCACGTCACACGCCTCGTCCAGCTGGTCCAGGGCGTCTTGCCGCGCCTCTTCTGACCTCTGCTCGTCGTAGGCTCTGACCCTTAGGGAGTCGTAGTCGAGGTCGGTCGGCAGAACGACTTCGGCTCTGAATACCATGAAGAAAGGAGTGAATCTTGTGGTTCTGTTGGGGGTAGTTCGCAGGCCCCACAACACGGACGGGAGTTGTTAGGCCCACCGCCCGGCAAACTGCTCGACGCAGTCCTAGATCCGAGGCTTCAGCCCCTGGAGTACCTGCCATTGGCTCGTTCCACTTGTCCATTGGTCTTTGGGAGGGCGACGGAGGTGAAGTCGAGCCTGATATGATGCTCTTCACGGAACTCCCGAAAAATGTTTCTGGTGAATTGAGTCCCGTTATCGGTGATGATGGAGTTCGGGACCACGAATCGAAAGATGATGTCCCGTCTTGGAGATACGCATAAATCTCTAGGGACCAATCAGGGATGATGGCTAAGGTTTCGGCCCGGAGGTCGGGTCCTGCTCCCCGATCACCACCTTAGCGTGGGGGTCGACGACATCGTCCTTGAGCTTGATCGTCGGCTTGGCGAGGACCTCAAGGAGGATATCGTCGGGAATTGGATCTCGTCCTGAGGCCATCCGGGCGAGAGTGTCGGCTGCTTCGTTGTCGCGGTGTGGGACGTGATGAAGCTCGAGCCCGTCGAACTTATCTTCGAGCTTGTGAATCTCTTGGCAATACGCCTCCGTCTTCGAATCTCGGCAGCTTGACACCTTCATGACTTGGTTGACGACGAGTTCGGAATCGCCTTTGACGTAAAGCCGTCGGACTTCGAGCGTGATGGCCATGCGGAGGCCGTGCAGCTGGACCTCGTATTCTACGGCATTGTTGGAGGCTGAGATGTGAATCTTCAAAACGTATCGGAATTTATCTCCTTTTGGGGAGATGAGAACGACACCAGCCCCCGAGCCCTTGAGTCGGCATGACCCATCGAAGAACATGGTCGTGCTCGGGGTCAATGGAGTTCGATGGCTCTTGCGCTTCGGTCCACTCGGCGATGAAGTCTGTGAGGGTCTAGGACTTGATGGCTGGCTGAGGTACGTAGGTGATGTCGTGGCCCATGAGCTCCATCGCCCATAGCGATGCGTCCAACCACGTCCTTCCCGTTGATGATTTCTCCGAGGGGGAAGCTTGTCACCACTCGGATAGAGTGGTTGTCGAAGTAGTGACGAAGCTTACGGCTCGTGATGAGGATTGCATAAAGTAGCTTCTCCACTTGGGTATATCGGGTCTTGGCGTCAGCGAGAACTTCGCTGATGAAGTAGACGGGTTGCTAGACCTTCAAGACCCGACCCTCCTTCGACCATTCAACGACCAATGCCGTGCTGACGACCTTAGCGGTGGCGGAGATGTAGAGTTGTAACGGCTCGCCGGAGGTTGGTGAAGTTAGGACTGGCGGGGAAGACAGCATGGTCTTCAATTGTTCGAAGGCCTCCTGGGCTTCGGGGGTCCAGGAGAAGAGGTCGGACTTACGGAGAAGTCGGTAGAAAGGCATAGCCTTCTCATCCAGTCTGGAGATGAAGCGGCTGAGAGCCGCCAGGCATCCAGTGAGCTTTTGGACCCCTTGATGTTGTTGATGAGCTCGAGGTTGCGAATGACGACGATCTTTTCAGGATTGACTTCGATGCCACGCTCGGAGATGACAAATCCGAGGAGCTTGCCGGTGGGGACGCCGAAAACACACTTCTCGAGATTGAGCTTGATGCGGAACCGCCGGAGATTGACGAAGGTTTCTTCCAGGTCTTTGATGAGGTCGGCCACCTGCCGAGTCTTGATGATGATGTCGTCGACGTATACCTCCAGGTTTCGTCCTAGCTGACTGTGGAAGCATTTCTGCATACAGCGCTGATACGTGGCGCCGGCATTCTTGAGGCCGAAAGGCATGGTGACGTAGCAGAACGAGCCGAAGGGTGTGATGAATGATGTGGCCGACTGGTCGGAGTCTCGCATAGATATTTGATGGTACCCGGAGTATGCATCAAGGAAGCTGAGGGTTTCGCACCCTGCGGTGGAATCGACCACCTGATCTATGCGCGGGAAAGGAAACGAATCCTTTGGGCATGCTTTGTTGAGACTCATGTAATCAACACACATCCTCCATTTCCTATTTTTCTTTTTGACCATTACAGAATTGGCTAGCCACTCTGGGTGGTAGACCTCTTTGACGAACTTGGCATTGAGCAGCTTGATGATTTCTTCTTCGGTGGCACGGCGCTTCTCGTCATCGAAGTGTCGAAGTCGTTGCTTCATCGGTCGAGAGCCGGGAGCGATGTGCAGAGAGCGCTCGGCGACCTCCTTCGGGATGCCTGGCGTATCGGATGGTGCCCAGGCGAAGACGTCTCGATTCCGACAGAGGAAGTCGACGAGCGCGCTTTCCTATGCATCAAAGAGCGCAGTCTCGATTCTGGCTTTCTTGGAGGTGTCGGAGTTGTCGAGGGCGATCTCCTTGGAGTCGTCGGCGGGCTCGAACGAAGTGGAGGAGGCAGGCTTGGAGTCGAGCGTTGCAGTGAACACCTAAGATTGGGGTATCTCCTCTAGCTGGGCCCGCCCCGCGAGGGTGACAGCCAGCTCGTAGCTCTCCTTCTCGCATGCGAGAGCGTGTTTGAAGCGAAAGGCCACAGTGATGACGCCTTTGGGCCCCGGCATCTTGAGCTTGAGGTAGATATAGTTGGGGATCGCCATGAACTTGGCGTAGGCGGGTCGGCCAAGGACGGCATGGTATACTCCGGAGAAATCGACTACCTCGAAGATGAGCTTCTCCGTTCTGAAGTTGGCGCGGTCGCCGAAGGTGACCGGCAACGTGATCCGACCCAGGGGGACGGCGCTACCCCCTGAGATGACGCCATGAAACGGAACGTTGCTCGGGAGGAGGTCGGACCTCGAGAGCTTCATGGCCTTGAACGTGTCGATGTAGAGGATGTTCAGGGCGCTGCCTCCATCTATGAAGACCTTGGACAGTCTGGTGGTGCCGATTATTGGATCGAGCACCAAAGGCAGGCGCCCGGGTTTAGAAACATGGTCGGAGTGATTAGACCTGTCGAAGGTGATCGGAGCCTCCGACCACTTAAGATACGAAGGGACGGCGGGAGCGGTCACGTTGACCTCTCGCCACGTTTGCTTTTCATGGCGGCGCGACTCGTAGACCACCGACCCGCCAATGATCATCAGATAGTCTTTTGGCTCAGGGAAGGTACCATTGGGGATACCCTCCCCTTCCTTCGTCGAAGGGTTGGACTTCTTCTGTTGAGGACGAGCGTCAGGGTGAAAGTACCCCTTGAAGAAGGCCTTCATGAGGTTGAAGTCTCGTAGAGTGTGCGTCACAGGAGTTGCATGGTAGGTGCAGGTCTTGTCGAGCATCTTTTCGAAGTGGTTGTCATGGTTGGCCGGCTTCTTTGGAGGTCGAGGCGGTCGATCGGCGACGCCGACGAACTCTTCATCTTGCCGGCGATTCTTCTGTTTCTTGTTGTTCGACCCGCTCCCATCTCGGCGGTCGGGTCGCCGGTCGAGGCGATCGTCTTTCTTTCGGTTGGCCTTGGAGCTCTCCTTGTCCTTGGCCTGTTCTCGGTTGAAGTTGGCTTGAACAGCCTACTCCCCGGTGGCGAATGTGATGGCGATGTCGAGAAGGGCGCGCCGTCCGAGGGTTTTTACACCTTAGTTTGTGGACAAGCGCCTTGGATGTCGTGCCGTAGGTGAAGGTGTTGATGTAGTCTCGGAGGTACTCGTCCGGCTTCTGCTTGCAGTTCTTCAGATCCCAGGAGTTACTCGGGCAGGTATAAGTCCCTTGGAAATTGCCGACGAAGGCGTGCGAAGGTCTCCGCGCCACCAGCTCGGCACGCGAGGTGATAGTCCTCAAGCCAGTGGGTGGTATTTGTTTCGTCTGTGTACCGGATGATGTTGGTTGGAGCGTGGAACTTGTCGGGGAAGCCGGCTCTTCGGATGCGGGCCTTGAATGCTCGGGGTTCGATGTTGTCAGGGCTGAGGCTCCGAGCATCGTCGTAGCTGTGCCGTCGAGGACGTCGCTCAAGGGAATGGTCGCGGCCAGAATCGGTGTAGCGGTCACATCTGACCTGCCTCCGTGCTTCAATGGTGTGACGGGCGTCACGATGCTTCCCCAAGCGGCGGCGGATATTGCCATCCGTGGGGTCGGGCTTTCTCGTCACAGCCCGTCCACGGTAATGACCGGGAGGAGGGCTTCGACGGTTGGCACTCGGCCGGTAGGAACTGTGTGCCTCAGAATCCTGACGAAGAGATGGCTCAGGTGGTTGCAAAGCGCCATCAAGGTAGACGTGGAGACGATCATAAGTCTTCTTGGGGATGGGGTTGTCGGGTGTGGGAGATTGGTAAAGGACACAAACCGCCGCCGCCAAATTCTCGTATGACGTCTCAAAGGCAGGCGTGCCACTGTCCTTGATTTGCTGATAAGCAGTGCGGGCTCGGGCTCGGGCACCATCACTAGTCATGGTGGCGCCCTTACCCTTCGGGTCGCCGCCGGTCGCAAGTTTGCGCCAGAGTGCGTCCTCGACCATAGTAAGAGCATGAAGGTGTGAAAAGGGATCGTCATGTGCTGCCTTACCGGGGGTTTCGTTCTCTGCGGCTTTGGCGGGCAACGTGAAGCACTCACGGGAAGGATCGTGACCCAAAACGCTGTGAGGCGAAGAACGAAGAATGCGGCATCGAGGCGAGCAACGTTTAGATGAACGTCGTTTTCGCAAGATCTGAAGGTATAGTTCGCCGTTGTTGTCGGCGATGAAATCTAGGCTCCCAAAGCGGAAAGCCTGGCCAACAACAAAATTGGGAATACTCCATGATTGACCATCACGAGCGATGGCAACCGCAAAATCCCCAAAGAACAGCCAGGAGGTGGAAGAATCTCCGACTAGAGCAAAAACCGAAACCATCGAAACAACGAAAGAAAACACACCGAAAAGCCCCTTCCTGGCGCGCCAACTATCGGTGTTTCGTACACCGGCACAGTAAATTTATACGATCGAACGAGGGATCGTACGTTTTCAGAATCGAATGGCCTAGTCTACAGGCGAGACTCAAAGGTTAACCTGGTTTAGGCTGCCTCGAGGCATAATACCCTACGTCCAGGGGCGAGAGATGGATCGTATGAATCTCAAAAACACGAAGATACAATGCGAAAGGGCTTTGGATGGATTCGAGAGTCCCAAGATCGCGTGATGAGGGTGGTTTACAGCGGTGTTTATCACTGTTGCTCTTTGTGTCTTATGCCTTTTTTCTTATCCGCTTGCTCCATTGCCCGGGTGTCCCTTATATAGGGCCGAACCTAAGCTGTCTTGACCGAACCATGGTTGAGGTGATCGGACCATGGTTTAAGCATCTTGCCGCCTACGGAAGCGGATGACCCCTTGACAGGTGGGGCCACAGTTCCCAGAGAGTCATGCTCTTTGGCATTCGGGCCATACGATTGACACCTTCCGTTCGTACTTTTGTTCACTGAGAAGGAACATGGTTGCTTTACTGCTTAGCTTTATCGTCTGGAGGGTTGTTTCTCGTTCGATCGGGTAGTTGCGGAATCTTTCGGAATGCTTATCTCTCTCGCGTAAGTGCACATTGCCGGGGATTCTAAATCGACGTGTTTGTTGGGCTGATGACTGCTTCCCAGCGGTCGGCGAGCGAGTTCCGACCGCTAGGATCTCGATAGCACGGGTCTCCACCACTGAGGGTCGGAACGATTACGCCTCTGTCTCTAGGCCTTGACAAGGCTTCTCGACCACTGAGGCTGGGCCGTCTTTGCGAAATCCTTGGTGGGCCGTTGGGTCGCGGACTGTAGGTGAGCCGCGTTGTAGAAGTTGATCCGTAGGTATCCAGGGTATACTATCCCGACGACCGTTAATTTTTAACATCAATTTTAATCATTCATCTTATTTAAATAATTAAAGTTAACTTTTTGAATAAGATCAATAAGTCAAAATTGATGTTAAAAATAAACGATGAAAATAATTTAGGAACAGAGTGATACGTAAAAGGAAGTCATCCATTACCCACCCCTTAGCTGGGCCATGTTGGGCTGTTTTCTAAAGTTTTTTATTTTTTCTTTCTAAATTTTGCCCACGCGTGATTCAAACTAGGCCAAGACGGTGCCCTTTTCTTTGAGTTTTTTTCTTTCTAATTTTTTACTTTATTAAAATATGTTTTTATTTTTTACTTCCTTTTTTATTTTTTATTTATAATTTCTACCCACTCATTTTACTTTATTTTATATTTAATTTTATTTTTCTTTCCTTTTCATTTTAGTATTTTTATACTTGCCCTTTTTACTGCAAAAATATTTTTTTTGAAACAATAGATTTTACTAGTGGAACAATTGATTTACAGTTTATTGTCCAGATTGGGAACATTTGAATCTTATTACCACTGGAACAATTGAATTTTTCCACTAGAGCAGTTATATCTTACCACTAACAACTGCTGAAAAAGAAAGGCTTTGGTAGGGGTGTGCGTCACGGGGTGATAAATTGATATGTGTCAAAGAATTTAGGAACGAAGGTAGTATATGGTTTCGCTTTTCATGGGAACTAATGATAATTCAGATGTAAATGTGCATATGAGCAAGACAGCAAGTTGGTTGCGTAGGTTCCATCGAGGAATGTGACCGCTGAATCAATCCAAGAGATCTGTCAGGAATTAAGACCTCGTTTGGCGCACAGTTTCTCTAGTTTTCTAGTTTTGCTTTTTTGTTGTAGTGCCTTGAACACAATAGTTTAAAGGATTAATTTGATATACGACATTACAATTTTTCAACCTTTGAGACACAACAATAGCATATTTCTAAACTTCAAAATTTTATATGGTACAAGCAACTCATCACAAATACACACATTCTTACTGTACATTGGGCTATTTTCTGTCAGGAGGATTGAACCAGTATAAATCTTCTGTCCCCCTTTAAGATTAGCTTCTTTGTCCCCCTTTAAGATTAGCTTCTTGATACTTGCGTTGCTAATCCTATGCACAATATATGCCACTTACGATCTAAAATTGAGCGTCGGCAATTTTCGTACAATATATTTTGTATAAAACAAGTGTCCTTACAAATAAAATAATCATAAAAATTATAATGTATTTTTTAGCATGTGTTATGATCACGTAAAGTTTTGCCTTAGTATTATGCTTGTATACAGAGACTAAAAAATAAATTGTATTAGGAGGTAAATTGAATCAAATTATTATTTTGTGGGGTAAACTAAACTAAAAAATAGTTTAGGAGTTTACACGGACTTTCAATACATGAGGGGGGTAAGTTCGACTTTATATATACTCCCTCCAATATAAAAAAAATCATTTTGAACAAAATTTTAGTCAAACATTGGAAACATAAATTACAAATAATTTTTAATTTGTTTAGTTTAGATATGTAAAAATTATATAATTAGATTTGTGTTAAAAATACTGTCATAAAAGTATACATTTGTTATTTTCTCATAAATATTTTATGAAAAATAGGAGTCAAAGTTGTATTTGAAGACCATGCCGATATCCAAAATGACTTTTTTTTTATACCAGAGGGAGTACTTTCTTATGTATGCTAAAACTTAGTAGAAAATTTAGATCCAATTATTCAAATGAGTTCGGAATAAGTTGAGGATTTTTGTGGATCAATTTTTGCTTATATGAATATAATTGAAAGAATCAGTCCATGCTGAAACACAAGGGTTCAGCTCTCCGAAGAGTTTGGAAGAATAATTCGAGGGAAACATTTACGGATTGTTCCATGTTTTGTGGAACAAGGAGATTGTCGGACCCATTTCTAGAATACACTATGCACCACGTAACGTATCAGTCTCTGGATCAGTAGCTGATATGCATTAACACATCAGAATGTATATCAAAAGGCATACTTCGGATAGGGATATATACCTGAAACTTGACCTTTAGCGGCAACACGATATGGATTAAAGCATCCACAGAGGTTTAACCAAGTAGAGGCGAACTAGACAGTGGAAAACAAGACACAACTTCACAAGCAACTTAGGAAGCATGACCAAAACCCAGCATGTCGTCGTCTTCTATGAATCTTTCTCAGACTAAAACCACAGATGCAAACGGGTGAGTATATAAAGTACTCAGCAAACCCTAGCACTAAACAGGGGTATATATAGATGCATATTTGGCTATGAGGTTTTTTTTTTTGCAAAAAGCTAGTTTTATGCAGGGTTCACTACAGACGCTTTACAATAAGAGGTAAACATCTATTGTCCATATTTTAGTAGGTTGGTCTTGAGGAAGATGTTCATCGATCCTGCCAGTACCAAGTTTTAGTCAGGCCTTCCGGCATAATGTCATAACAGCCCAGGCACACAGGCTACACTTTCTAAAACACGGGCACCTACACCCACCCACTCCAATAAGGATTGTATAGAGACTAATCAAAGTGAGCTCAAACTATACCCATAGGTTATGCTCCTATTAATCAATAGAGCCGCATAATGCTTACTCCAGCACACACTAAGGTATCCACAAAGTCTACCTGAAAATGTTAACAGGGGTCATCGATCGGGGTTTCCGACGACACGATAGCACATTCCTGTAGCCAGATCGTGGGTTTAGGACATCCACGTTTACTCCCTAGACCCCACACACTGACAGGTAATTATAGAAACTAGAAGGCTATACCGGTGGGCAATACGACCCCACAGCGCGGGCTATTGCTGTAATCGAAGATCGAACCGTGAGTATCTCACGTCTGCTCTTGCGACTTGTGTACCACCCGACCGCCTTAGGGGCCAATGTGAAATACCGAAGGGGCAGAGTAAGTCCCTCCCAAGAAAACGGGTTTTGTGGTTGCACAAAATCACTACGTTGAGGTCCGATGAACCAGTCGTTATATGGTAGGGGCAGCGCTCGTCCACGACAGGTGGACTAGTCCGAAGCCTAACACCCATCACAACACATAACACTAGGAGCCTGTCTCACGACTAAAAACAATATCCCATCCCATCACCTAGCACCAGTTTGCACTATCACCCATCCCACTTTATTTCACTCACACCACCAAACTCATTTTAACACATTTCATAAATGATTGGTGTATGGTGTGGCGATAAACTGCATCGCATAAGGGTTCCTAAGCAATCTAATATCAAGACAACTTTCCATTCGTTAAAAGATTTTAACGAAGGAAGTCCTATGATTAACAAAGGGTTGTCATTAACGAGTAACAAGGTAGTATTGATATTTAATGAGAGCAAGTAACTGATATTAATATAAATACGTAATAACAAGTAGAGTATTAACTACACAATGTTTTAACATATATTAAAGTAAATATGCAAGCATTTAGGTCATATGGGTGCGCAAGCAAAACATAGGAATAATATGATCAAGGGGTTAGAGCTTGTCTGCAAATACTTAATCTTCAGAACTTGATGTCAGGAGCCTCGGGCTTCTCCTTGTGTGTCGGTCTTTCTGGCTCCTCTTGGAATCTGGCTCTTCCTCGATCTCAACCTTGTCTACACGGTAGAATACGCCTAATAAAACTACCGTAAAAAGAAATAAAAGTCTGAGAAGAATCGATAAGATCTGATCAAACTCCGAGTAAGAGCCGAATAAACTTCGCGAGGAAAAACTAAGGGTAGGTCATGCCTGATTCAGTGATTATCATAATGCAGTGCATCTTATTATTATTTATTATAGGTTAGTTATTAGAATAAGTATTTGCGTAGCTACTTTATCTTAGTGCTTATGCTGTTACATGAATAGTTAAGTGTGGCTAGGTATTATTTAATTATACTAAGCCTTTGCATGAGTACGAGCTTGTATTACGGTTAATATAATACTAATAGTTTGATGTGTCCTTCTAAGCATAATCACTACTTAGCAATATCTACTAAGGATTTGTGATTAATTAATTATCAAGTTCATTCTAAACAATAATATGTGACTACTTTATCAAATTAGGTAAGTGTATGCATTATGAGTATTTAAAGCACTAATGTGTTTATATGTTTATATGCTAATATAATGCACGAACTAAGAGCATACAAAGTGTGAGAGGTGTCATTTTGTGCATTAACCCGTCTTATCGATATTTACAAAAGGGTTGTGATTAACTACTTAGTTCATTTGAGTTATGTTACGTGGTTACCATAGTAAGCCATGTGTGTGCATGCATTATCTAGTTCCTAACGTGTTATTATCCTAATGTGTAACATGCACTAGTGTATGATATGTCATTTTATGCATCATCCTCTGTGAATACTAATCACTATCGTATGCTGGTGATTAATTGCTAATTATTATCATACGTTAGTGCTTAATTACTAACTTTATTTTAGATGCATTTATTTAGTTTACATTTAAATAAATGATTACGCCGAGGCTATAGGTTACTTACTTAATCTCCTATTAAGCAGTTATATTCCAGCTATTAGTACCAAATTAATTGAATTCTAAGTATTATAATTTATTACTAAGAGTATCATGTGGCACCTGTATTAATGTATGCTACTGCAAAGTGAGATGCACACTAATCATATTATTAATCATGTATTTAATATGATTATATGAAGTGCATTACTTAAAAACAAATGACAGTAAATAACTTGCTCAATTAAATGAATAAAGAATTAAAGGCAATTAAACAAATAAACACCAATAAATCTCGAGTCTCGAAAATGATACTAACATGAATAGGTGATGATGGGGTTTGATTTTTGTGGAGTGATCGTGGTATTTTCGATGATTGAATGGTTGGCTCTGGATTTATCGGGTGTTGATAAATGTTTATGTGGAGCTATGGGTATATAGATCAAGATAGAGATACTACGAGGGGGTTTTAGGATTTGAAACCAATTTCATAGAATAGCTCACGCCGAGGCGATCGCGTGAGCGCAAGAATCATTGAAATGAGGGTGACGAGTGTAAAGATATGGTACTTACAAGGTGTAGGAAGCTATAGGGACCTATTGGTAATTATTAGAAGTGTTTAGGGGCTTTTCTATAATTTTACAAAAAGTGGGCAGGGACCTATATGTAATTATACAAAAGTCTAGGGTGCTAGGTGCAAATATTTAGGACTAAATTGTAATTAAAGAAAAGGTCAGAGGTGTATTTGTAAAATTACTAGGCCTAAAATATATTTTTACAGAATACCGAGGCTTGGATGCAAGAATGGCATTCTTCTAGAATTTATGGAATTTTTTTTGAACTGAAAAAAGCTTAAGAATATGTTTCTGTGTGCACTAAGCTGGGTGTACCTGGCAGTTCACCCTATTAGGCTGACAGGTGGGGCCGTGGGCTTTTCTTTTATTTATTTTTCTATAAAATTGGGCTGGTTCAATCTGGACTGTTGGTTCAACAGTGAGTGGTTTGGATTTTTGAGATGACGTGGCCACATATAGACCATAGATTTAGTTTGGGTGGCTAGAATATATCAGGTGACATGGAGGCACAAGGGACGTCGGATCTCGAGTGGAAGGTTGAGATTTTTAAATAAAAAGAGAGGATGTGGATGGTTGGATCTGAGATGGACGGTAAGGATTAAAATAAGCGGCCATTTAATCCCAACCATCCGCAGTTGATCGAACGGTGCAGGGGCGCACTTGGCGCTCGGCGGCAGCCGGCCTCGACAGAGGCGGCGCCAAGCCGGAGACTTGCCGGAGACTCGGATCTCGGGCTCCGATGGCCGAACCTCAACGGAAAAACGCTCTAGAGAGAGAGAAGCTCACCCAAAATTCAAGCGCAGGGTTATCGGCGCCAGAGAATATAGTACCAGTGCTTGAAATACTTAACAAAGTATTTTTTTTTCATATCCTAATGAGACAGCTCCAACAGGCACACAGTGAACTTTAACGTCTGATATCCTCCTGGCGGTTTCGGGATAATCCATTCTACTTCATCCAATCAGGGGAGCTGACCTTGTTGCACAGAAGCTTGGAGTGGAGCTTTCATAATATCTGCTATTGGTTTCCTTCTTTCTGCTTTGACTGCTTTTGTGAACATCCATCTTTTAAATGGGCATCTGGTCACCAAATGACTGGGACTCTTGCAGCAATAAAATGCTTTTTGACTGTTGGATCTTGAAATAAGGTTGTCACTGGCCTTCTGTTACGAGGCAGTATTCGAACCGAGATGCTTTACCGAAGATTTCTGCTGGCAGGCCTTGAAGGCATTATGCTGCATAATTTTTCGGTGCCTTGGTTTGCGTGATTTTTGGAACTCGGGCTTCTTAGTTGCTTCTGGTTCTCCGAATTTCTCCTCTTGAATTTCATGGTTTTCTTTGTCATCTAGCTTAGCAAGTGAAGCTTCTAGCAATATGGTCTTATTCATGAGTGTGTTAAAGTCTGGATGGATGTGAGTGACCAATTGCTCGCTCAACTTGCCATTCAATCCTTCTTGGTAGCGTTCTTGCTTCTTTTCATCTGTGTTCACTTCTTTTGGTGCATATCGTGCCAACTGCATAAACTTTTTAGTGTACTGATTTACTGTCATATCGCCTTGTTTAAGGCTACGGAATCCATCGGCTTTCAGCTTGATGATTCCTTCTGGAATGTTTTCTGGATCTATAGCTTGATGATTCCTTCTGGAATGTTCAGCTTGATAAGCTTCCGTGAATTCATCCCATGTGATGCTTTCTGGATCTATAGCTGTTTCACAGAAGTTATCCCACCATTCTCCATTAGTTCCAAGAAGCTGATGGTGGCCAGCTTTACTTTCTCATGATTATTGGCAGCAACTATGTTGAGCTTCTTAGTGATATCTCTAAGCCAATCATCTGCGGATAGGGGATCATCTTCAGTGCTGGCATATACCGGGGGTTTAAGCTTCATAAACTCCATCATCTTGGACTGCGGTGGTTCGTTGCCACGGAGGCTCTGTAGCTCTTGCATCATTCCTCATATAAGCTGAGTTTGTGTTGCCATTGCACCAACTAAGATGTCAAACTGTTGTGGTTGATGTGATACCTCATTACCACCTTGGTCGTTAACTGTGCCGGTTTCTTGAATGGTTTCTTCAATCGGCTTCTTTGTCTGACGTTCAACAATATCTATGGCATCTCGTCTTCTTTCTTCTTGATCAGTCCTTCCTTGGGTTATGTGTCCTTCATGTTGTTTCTCTACGGCTGTGATTGTCTCTTGCTCATGATGCTAAAGGATCTTTGTGGACTTCCGTGCTGACATCCTGGATTTTCACAACAAGGTTAGCTAAGGATTGAGGTCAAGGTCTAGGCTGAGCTATTATTAATTTTTCTTTTCTTTATTTAATGATCTTTGGTTAGGTTAGGAGCACACAAAACACTCAAACAAAGATTCGAGAGACAACTGGCAAATTCACACAAGCGACAATTTATTAGTTGTGATTGTTATGTGTGAGCGTTCTACGAGTGTAGGTCAGGGTTTTAGAACACTGGCAACTATCGTTTCTTTAGCCCACTTGATGTTGACTAGTCGGTCTTCTGGAGTTGGTAAAGCATTCTGACTGTGTCAACAATTGCAGTTCTAATGTGAGCTTGATCACCTTGCATCCTTCGTGCTCCACTGATCACTGGATTTGTTATTCTTATGCTGGCTCAGATCGTTGGTGCAAGGCATTTCATAATAACCATAGGTATTTCCATTAGTTTGTCACATACAACTTACAAGTCCATTACAACGCTACCCCACTTAAAAGATAATATTCCAACATCTTGCTACATCTTACTTCCATCACTACTAATCATTATCCAAAATACCACTGTAGCTGATATCACTTTGTCTAGTAGTGGCATTATGCTGGGGCACCTCGTAAGATTATAAGCTCATTTTCCCAGGGGAAACTCAATCGTCATCTAACGTTGGTGCTGCTTCTCTTGTACAAAATCTAGTAATGCTCTTTCCTGGTTCCAAACCATAAGTTACTCTTATTGGTAGTAGTTGTCATTGCTCAATCTTTCCTTGGGTTGTCCTTCGTTGGACTTCCATGCTCTTAGCGACGGAGACGATCTTTCTTGAGGTACGGGCAAGCTGCAATAAAGTGTCCTTCATACTGGCAATAGTAACAGTATCTTATCTTGGCTGCAGACTTGCTTGAGATTGCTCGGGAGGTGTTAGCCGATATTTGTTTACTTCTCTTGCATTGGCAACAGTGCTAATCCCCACGGGATACTTTATTGGATGGCTGAGGTGCTGATTCCATCACCTTAAGCGGTAGGGCCAACAGGTACTCTGGTTCTTTACCCTTTCCAAGACTGTGCTTCTTCTTCTTGTCTTGGCGGTTTTTGTGAAGAAGTTCTCGGTGCAGGGACCTCAGAGCGTTGCAACTTTCTTCAATAACTTGCTTCATCGGTATCTCAAGGTCATTGATCTGTTCAGCGAAGTTTGTGGCGTCAGCATCTGGTGCTTCTTGGGTGGCATCCACATATTCCTCAAACTGACGCTGATTCATCTTCTGGGGATCTTCGAACTGGGTTTCTTTCATTGTGTTAGCATGGCCATCCATCTGGTGGTGGTATCCTTGTTTTGACATCTTCTTCAGTAGTCCGACATTTGGTAGAAGGGCCGTGTAAGCAAGTTTGTAAGAGAGCTAGGGGATGGGAAAAGTAAGGATCTTTTGCAAATAGTTTCTATTTTTAAATTATTCGATTTTGGGCGCGGATATTCCTAAAGGTTTCGTCTTATGGCCAAGTATTGCTCTGATACCACTCTGTCGTACCCTATTTTTAGAATACACTATGCACAACATATCAATCTCTGGATCAGTAGCTGATACGTATTAACACATCAAAATGTATATCAAAAAGCATACTTCGGATAGGGATATATACCTAAAACTCGACCTTTAACGGCAACACGATGTAGATTAAAGCATCCACAGAGGTTTCGCCAGCTAGAGGCGAAGCAGACAGCGAAAAACAAGACACAACTTCACAAGCAACTTGGGAAGCAGGACCAAAACCCAGCACATCGTCGGCTTCAACGAATCTTTCTCTGACTAAAACCACAGATGCAAATGGGTGAGTACATAAAATACTCAGCAAGCCCTAACACTAAGTAAAGGTATATATAGATGCATATTTGGTTGTAGCAAAGATTAGATTACGAGGTTTTCATTTACAAAAAGCCAGTTTTGTGCAGGGTTCCCTACAGAAGCTTTGCTACGAGAGGTAAACATCTGTTATCCATATTTTAGTAGGTTGGTCCTGGGAAAGATGTTCATCGACCCCCAAGACCCAAGTTTTAGTCGGGCCTTCCGACACAATGCCATAACAGCCCAGGCACACATCCTACACTTTCCAAAACACGGGCACCTACACCCACTCACTCTAACAAGGATTGTATAGAAACTAATCAAAGTGAGCCCAATCTGTAGTGTGTCAATACCGTGACAAAAACCATTCTGGATGGATTATACACTCTGCAGAGGTTATTCGCTGTACCCACAAGCTATGCTCCTCTTGATCAACAGAGTCGTATAACGCTCACTCTAGCACATACTAAGGTATCCACAAAGTCCACCTCAAGATGCTAACAGGGGTCATCGATCGGAGTTCCAGACGACGCGATAGCACATTCTCGTAGCCAAATCATGGGTTTAGGACATCAACATATACTCCTTGGACCCAACACACGGACGGATAATTATAGAAACTAGGAGGCTGTACCGGTGGGCAATACAATCCCATGATGCGGGCTATTGCTGTAATCGAAGGCCGAACCGTGAGTATCTCAGGTCTGCTCCTGCGACTTGTATACCACCCGACCGCCTTAGGGGCCAATGTGAAATACCGAAGAGGCGAAGTAAGTCCCTCCCAAGAAAATGTGTTCTGTGGTTGCACAAAATTATTACGTTGAGGTCCGATGAACCGGTCCTTATATGGCAGGGCGGCGCTCGTCCACGACGGGTAGACCAGTCCGAAGCCTAACACCCACACAACACATAGCACTAGGAGCCCGCCCCACGACCAAAAACAATATCCTTTCCCATAACCTAGCACCAGTTTGCACTATCACCCATCCCACTTTATTTCACTCACACCACCAAACTCATTTTAACACATTTCATAAATGATTAGTGTTTGGTGCGGTGATAAACTGCATCGCATAAGGGTTCCTAAGCAATCTAATATCAAGGTAACTTTCTGTTCGTTAGAAGATTTTAATGATGGAAGTCCTATGGTTAACAAGAGGGTGTCGTCAATAGATAACAAGGTAGTATTCATATTTAATGAGAGCAAGTAACTGACATTAATATAAATACGTAAGAAAAAGTAGGTAACTACACAATGTTTTAACATATATTAAAGTAGATATGCAAGCATTTTGGTCATATGGGTGCGCAAGCAAAACATAGGATTAATATGATCAAAGGGTTAGAGCTTGCCTGCAAATCCTTAATCTTCAAAACTTGATGTCGAGATTCTCAGGCTTCTCCTTGTGTGTCAGTCCTTTTGGCTCCTCTTGGAATCCGGCTCTTCCTCGATCTCAACATTGTCTGTAGGGTAGAATACGCCTAGCTCGAGAAGAATCGATAAGATACGATCAAACTCCGAGTAAGAGCCGAATAAACTTTGCGAGGAAAAACTAAGGGTAGGTCATGCGTGATGCAGCGATTATCTTAATGCAGTGCATCTTGTTATTATTTATTATGGGTTAGTTATTAGAATAAGTATTTGCATAGCTACTTTATCTTAGTGCTTATGCGGTTACATGAATAGTTAAGTGTGGCTAGGTATTATTTAATTATACTAAGACTTTGCAAGAGTACGAGCTTGTATTATGGTTAATATAATACTAATAGTTTGATGTGTCATTCTAAGCATAATCACTACTTAGCAATATCTACTAAGGATTTGTGATTAATTAATTATCAAGCTCATTCTAAACAATAGTTATGTGACTACTTTATCAAACTAGGTAAGTGTATGCATTATCAGTATTTAAAGCACTAATGTGTTTATATGCTAATATAATGCACGAACTAAGAGCATACAAAGTGTGCCAGGTGTCATTTTGTGCATTAACTCGTCTTATCAATATTTACAAAAGGGTTGTGATTAACTACTTAGTTCATTTGAGTTATGTTACGTGATTACGATAGTAAGCCATGTGTGTGCACGCATTATCTATTTTCTAACGTGTTATTATCCTAACGTGTAACATGCACTAGTGTATGATATGTGATTTTATGCATCACTCGATGTGAATACTAATCACTATGGTATGCTGGTGATTAATTGCTAATTATTATCGTATGTTAGTGCTTAATTACTAACTTTATTTTAGATGCATTTATTTAGTTTACATTTAAATAAATGATTACGTCGAGGCTAGAGGTTACTTACTGTTATATTCCAGCTATTAGTACCAAATTAATTGAATTCTTAGTATTGTAATTTATTACTAAGAGTATTATGTGGCACCTGTATTAATGTATGCTACTGCAAAGTGAGATGCACACTAATTATATTATTAATCATGTATTTAATATGATTATATGAAGTGCATTACTTAAAAACAAATGACAGTAAACAACTTGCTCAATTAAATGAATAAAGAATTAAAAGCAATTAAACAAATAAACTCTAATAAAACTCGACTCTCGAAAATGAGAGTAACATGAATAGGTGATGATGGGGTTTGATTTTTGTGGAGTGGTCATGGTATTTTCGATGATTAAACGGTTGGCTCTAGAATTATCGGGTGTTGATAAGTGTTTATTTGGAGCTATGGGTTTATAGATCAAGTTAGAGATACTATGAGGGGGTTTTAGGATTTGAAACCAATTTCATAGAATAGCTCACGCCGAGGTGATCTCGTGAGCGCAAGAATCACCGAAATCGGGGTTACGAGTGAAAAGATGTGGTACTTACAAGGTGTAATGAGCTATAGGGACCTATTGGTAATTATTAGAAGTGTCTAGGGGTTTTTCTATAATTTTACAGAAAGTGGTTAGGGACCTATATGTAATTATACAAAAGTCCAGGGTGCTAAGTGTAAATAAAAGGTCAGGGGTGTATTTGTAAAATTACTAGGCCTAAAATATATTTTTACAGAATAGTAGGGCTTGGATGCAAGAATGGCATTCTTCTAGAATTTATGAAATTATTTTTGAACTGGAAAAAGCTTAAGAATATGTTTCTGTGTGCACTAAGCTGGGTGTACCTAGTAGTTCACCCTATTACACTGATAGGTGGGGCCGTGGGCTTTTCTTTTATTTTTTTTCAATAAAATCGGGCTGGTTCAAGCTAGACCGTTGGTTCAACAGTGAGTGGTTTGGATTTTCGAGATGACGTGGCCATATCTAGACCATAGATTTTAGTTTGGTTGGCTGGAATATATCAGGTGACGTGGAGGCTCAAGGGACGTGGGATCTCGAGTGGAAGGTTGAGATTTTAAAATAAAAAGAGAGGACGTGGATGGTTGGATCTAAGATGGACCGTGAGGATTAAAATAAACGGCCATTTAAGCCCGACCGTCTGCGGTTGATTGAACGGCGCGGGGCGCACTTGGCGCTCGGCGGCAGCCGGCCTCATAGAGGCGGCAGCGCCCAGCCGGAGGCTCGCCGGAGACTTGGATCTCGGGCTCCGGTGGCCGAACCTCGACAAGAAAACACTCTAGAGAGAGAGAAGCTCACCAGGAACTCAGGCGCGGGGTTTTCAGCGCCGGAGTTTGGCCGGGGCGGGCTGGCGACAGAGAGGAGGCGGGCTGCGGAAGGGGCGCTCGGTGCCAAAGCTTGGTGACGACGGGAGCAAGCCGCTGAGGCCGATGATCACCGGAGGTCTCGGGGAAGCCGTAGGAGGCCTCGGCCGGAATGGAAGATGGCTGCGGCGCACTGGCAACAGAGAGTGCGGTGGTCGGCGGTGAGAGAAAAGGGGAAAAGTTGGTTTTGAGACGGAGAGGCAGTGAGAGAGGGGTCGGAGCGTGTGCGAGAGAAGGAAAAGCTTCCCTGGGTCTTCTATTTACAGGCGGAGAAGGTCAGTAAGGCGGGGAGAGCCTTCAATTCCGACGACAGTGGCGTCGGCTTTGACCGGTATGGGCACGGCTGCCACGACTTGAATGCCGGGCGATTTCAAGGCGGCATCGCTACAATGCGGCACCGTGAGGACGTCAGTGGCGGAGGCATGGCCGACAACTTGAATGCGGTTAGGTGAGACGTGATGAGGGCGAGGCGGGGCACTGTGCGGGGTGGGGGCGTGACGTCCGGCTTGGTCATGCCAGACGGCGCCCATGCGCAGCGGGGCAGTGTGTCACTGTGCGCCGGCGTGGCGCACCCGGACGCGGCAGTGGCGCACGCGGCCAGCACACCGGATGGAGGATGAAGAAGATAGGCGAGCTGGGCCGGGCTGTATTGGGCCGTGTGAAGAAAAGGAAGGAGGCGGCCTGCTCGGGACGATAAAGAAAAAAGCTGTTGGGCCGTGCGAGATTTGGGCCAGGGAGGATGAAAAGAAGGATTCGGCCCGGTGGAGGATTTTGGTAGAGAAACTTTAACATTTTCTGGGATTTAAATAATTGCTTTCGAATTTCAAATAAATACAAATGACTTCAGGAAAAAAAATGAGATCAAAACAAATAAAAGAAAAGTCAAGCACTTGACCACACTCAAGTTTTAATATTTTTAGGAAATTTCAAATTAAGAGATGTTTTTAGTTTACATAAATTTTATCTTTTGAGAGAGAGAAGGAAGAAAATTTGTTAGCATTTTGTTAGCAAAGATTTTAAGTTTCGAATTTTATTTCTTTGTTAAATTTTAGGGATATTTCAGAGATACCTAGGGACAGATGAGAGGCTGTGTACATGATAGGAACATTGAACTTAATAAAGCATTGGCAAAGTTGCAAAACGTTGTAAAGTTTGGTGGTTGTCAGGAGCCTCTGTGCCAAAGTTTCATGTTTCCTTGTATAAGCTTCTCTTACCTAATTAAATGAGTTGCTGGTATTTCTAATGAAGTAAACCTTGATATTCATTCAGTCAACCGCAAGCAAACGTCGCTACTCCCTTACAAGGAACTGATGTTGTTCTTACTGCCTCCGTCTCAAAATAATTAACTATCATTTTTCACTTTTTAGAAATCAATGTTTGATCATAAGTTTTATTTAAAAGTTTTAGAAAAATAGAAAAACAAGCATATCGTGTTTAAAGTATTTTTTTAATAAAACATTTTGTAATAAAACAAATAATAATTTCATAAACTTTTTTAATAAGATTTATAGTTAAATGTTAGTAATGTTTAAAATTCTACTTAGAAAGACAATTATTGTGAGACAGAAGGAGTACTAGACAACGTCGACGTGGCGAAAGCTAGGAGCCTACAAGAAGAGCGGCTAAGCTGACAGCTTAAAATAATGCTTGCAGGCGCTAATTTCTTGCTTTCCTTTATTTCCGTGTCAAGATATATAAGCTGCATCAAGAAGCTAAGCCAAGTCATCACAGGTTCACAGCATGCATGCACTCAGTAGCTTATAGCTGTCAGATCCGCCAAATCCTTGACCTCGATTATATTACCAGTGAGATGAATATAGTATGTCGCTTGTATCAAAATGTCTCTGGTCGCATCCCTTCCAATGTTTTAAACAATGTTATCGCACTCTGTCAGACTGTCACTGAGCTAATAGAGACCAGAGCTCCTCACAGCAAGCTTGCGTCAATCAATATTGCGGCGGCGCCAACAGTTGACTTGGACTGTAATTCGAGAGAAGGGTTCAGATTGAGAAAGTGACAAAGTCACCGAACTGGCATAGTTGGCTGAGCTTCAAGCAAGATTCCTAGGGGGTGTTGAGGGAAGTACTAGCTAGCTATTAGGCCACGCTTGACAAAGTCACCGAACTGGCAAAGTTGGCTGAGCTTCAAGCAAGATTCCTAGGGGGTGTTGAGGGAAGTACTAGCTAGCTATGTTAGTCGCTGATCTACGGTGAACGTCGGCGGCAAGCACGCAGACACGAGCAGCGAGCAAGAACAAAACACACACACGAACACTTGGACACTTGGTTTTTGGTTTTGTGTTGCAAGAAGCGCAACGTTTTCTGTATATGGTTTGCCTTTTATTGGAAATACAAAGAGCAGAGCCTTGCACGTCACACGCGCACGACGCGAGAAGTGTGCATGTCCATCCCCACGCACCGCGTTCGTCGGCCATGACTGCATGCCCAGGTGCGTGGCTGAGCGATTCTCACGCCACGACCTTCTAAGCGCGCGGCCGCCACAGCTCGGGGCTCACGCGCATGCAACTGACTAAAACAGAAAGATGCCATGCAATCCTAACTAGCCGGCACACACAGGATTACTAACAAATCTCCTCCTAATTCTTGTGTATGCCCCGTCTATCAAAGACTCCTATCCTGGAACGCAAGCCACAGAACTGCTCACGCCCCAGGGCCTTGGTCAGTATGTCCGCCAGCTGCTCCAATGTCCCAATAGACTGAAGTTGCACTCTGTTCTCTTCAACGCACTCACGAATATAATGATAACGAACATCGATATGCTTACTACGGTCATGGAAGATTGGATTCTTACTGAGTGCGAGGGCGGACTGATTGTCGATCTTCAATGAGATGGCGCTGGTCTCCTCCCCTTTGAGCTCCGCAAGGAGGCGCGCCAACCACACACCCTGGCAGGCCGCTGTGGCTGCAGCGATGTACTCTGCTTCACAGGAAGACAATGCTACAACTCTTTGCTTTTGTGACTGCTAGGTGATGACGTTGCTGCCAAGAAAGAAGAGAACTCCAGTGGTGCTTTTGCGTGTGTCAATGTCGCCGGCCAGATCACTATCACTGAAACCGACAAGCTGAGCCTCCTTCTTCCTTTTGTAGTGGCAGCCAAAATGCAGGGTACCAGCAACATACCTCAGCACTCTTTTCATGGCTGCCAAGTGCTCGGTGGTGGGTTTCTCCATGAACCTGCTGATGTAGCCCACCGTGTACGCCAAGTCTGGTCTTGAGTTCACCAGATAGCGCAGAGAACCCACGATGCTGCGATAAGAGGTTGGATCAACAGCAGGAGTAGTACTTGACTTACTGAGCTTTAAACGGGGCTCCATCGGTGTGTGACTTGGATTACATCCAGTCAGCCCTGCATTCTCCAGAATCTTGGCTGCATATGCACTTTGGCTGACAGTGATTCCATCCTCAGTTTGTGACACCTCCAATCCCAAGTAGTAGTGGAGCAACCCCAGGTCACTCATCTTGAATGTCGCTTGCATCTCTGCTTTGAACTTGTCGATGTCACTGTTGTTGGCTCCTGTGATCACAAGATCATCAACATACACCCCTACAACAAGGCGCCGATCTCCTCTGCCACGTAGGTAGACGGCGTGCTCAGATGTGCTCCTCTGAAAACCGAGCTTCAGCAGCGACTTGTCGAGCTTGGAGTACCAAGCGCGTGGGGCTTGGCGCAGCCCGTACAGCGCCTTGACGAGGTGGAGCACCTTGCGCTCGTGCCCTTGGAGGACGAAACCAGGAGGCTGCTCGACGTAGACTTGTTCTTGGAGAACGCCGTTGAGGAACGCGGACTTGACGTCCATGTGGTGCACTACCCAGCCTTCACAGGCAGCATGGGCAAGTAGCAGACGCACAGACTCAAGCCGCGCCACCGGAGCGAAGACCTCGTCGAAGTCAATGCCTTGCTGCTGCACGTACCCCTTCGCGACGAGCCGGGCTTTATGCTTGGTGATGACCCCGGCCGCGTCCTTCTTGACCTTGTAGACCCATTTGAGGCCGATCGGCCTTGTGCGTGGCGGTGGCTCGACCAGTTCCCAAGTTCCGCTCGCTTCAATGGACGTCATCTCGTCCAGCATCGCGTGACGCCAGCACTCATGCTTCATTGCATCCTTGAACGATGTTGGCTCGGCATCGCTGGCCAGCAGCAGCTGCTCCTCCAAATCCCGTGCAGCGAACCCGGGCGGTGTAGCCTGTCCCAGCACGTTGTCGACGTAGCGGAACCGGAGCGGCGCGTCGTCGTCGTGGTCGGCATCCAGCAGCTCGCCCCCACCATCCGTTGGTGGTGTGGCAAACTCGATCATCCCGCTTGGTGAGGTGAAGCCAGGAGCCGGGGTGCCCATCACAGACCGGGGTGAACCTGTCCCCGGCGCGTGTACTGCTGGACCAGGTGGTGTTGAGGGAGCTGCAGTTTGGCTTGATGTAGTGGTTCTGCTGGTGGTGATCACCGTAGGCTCCTCATCTTCGATGGCGAAGTCCGCAGGTTCGCCATCGTGGTCGCTGGGCCATGTCCAGTGCGCCGCTTCGTCGAAGACGACGTCGCGGCTGATGTGGAACC
>BCLH01000763.1:0-28889 GCA_001602315.1 Zoysia pacifica
CCCCCGACGCCCAGGCCGAGATTGAAGAGAAGGTGAAATCCCCGGGGTCAGACGCCGCGGGGGCTCGCCAGGAGGCGACGGTTGAGGGCCTAGGCGGAGAAACCGCCGCGGCCCAAGACAAAGAGATCGCCAAGGGTCAAGGCACGGACGTCGAGGCCCTAGATGCGGATATGGGTGTGGACCAAGGCGATCAGACTGCCGAGGTCCACGTCTCCGAGGAGACCGCCGAAGGAGAAGGTGGAGGGACCACCAGGGACGAGGCAAAGAAGCTGGCGAGGGAGCCGTTCGTGGCTCCCCGACCACTGTCGAGGGTCAGGCGGTGGTCAAAGAAGAGAGGACAGATTTCTTCCCTGTGCCCGACGTCGGAGAGGCCGAGAGGACGGAGGTACCGTCGCCGCCGCCGAAGACGGCGCTTCTCGAGGGTGCGGTGGTCCTGGTGTCCTCAGCTGCGCCCGCTGCTGGGCATGGCCTAAGCAAGACAGCTCTCGGCAAGATGTCGGGGACTGCCCATGCGTCGGCTTCTGTGGTGCTGGTTGGTGGTTAACGGGCTGCTAGTAGGGCGCGCGAGCCGACGGCATCGACAGCTGCTTGGACGATCCTCGGGAGGGGGCCTCTTTCACTCGAGGGGGCGGTCGACGGGTTTAACTACATCATAGACCAGGTGGGCGGCGTCTGGGCCCTCAACATGAAGCTTGCGGCTGGCCTCCATCAGCTGCTGGGGGTCACAGGGGAGGTCGACGCCATCTTCGATGAAGTGCACTTCACTGAGTGTCGGGTGAGTCTTTGAACTTGTATTTTTTTGTCTCTGATTTTGGTAGGTCTTCGAACTGACGGTCCCTTCGCAGGATAATCTTCATGTTGCCCTGGGTCAGCCTCCTCGCGGGTTCGCCTTCCAGTCCGAGGTCGACGCCTTGTGGGAGGAGTTAGCGAAGGCTCGAGCAGAGTTGGGGGAGACGGTGGCCGACCTGCGCTTCTAATTCCACCCCGCCCGGGAGTCGAGCCGCATCGTCCTCAAGGAGGCCAACAAAGCACGCATGGAGGTGGTGGCCTTCGACGCCTGAGCTAGCCAGGTGGCGACGGCCCTCGAGCAGGCCAACTACACTATCGCCGATAAGCCGTGAGTTGTGTTTGTCCGAGGTCGAGGTCGGACTCTAATTCGTGTCGTTGCAGGGATTCATTGCCAAGCCTCTGAGCATGACACTGAGATGCGGCGCCTCGGGCTCCTTCATCAGCTTGCGAAGGGGGCCCGCTCGGCCTTGGAGCAGACGGTCCGGATCGTCAAGGAGGAGCGCGCCCGCGCCTTTGAGCAGGTCGACCTTCTAAAATCGAAGAGAGTCGTGCTCCATTCTGAGGTTGAGCGGGCGACGGCGGAGCTCGAGCAAACGTGCCAAGGGGCCGTTGGGGTCCAGGAGGAGCTCTCAACGACCCAGGTCCAAAATGAGCGGCTTCGAAAGAGCCTGGACTGGGCAGAGCAGGCTGCTGAGGTCGTCAAGAAGGAGCAAGACGGTAAGGGTGGACCCCTTTTTTCCCTTTGCTCCGTCGTTTGGCGTCGTTTTGCTGACACAGTTTTGATTGTAGGCCTGGCGAGCGAACTTCAAGCCCTGAGGTCGGCGGCCTGGGCTCTTCTGAAGGGGTTATACTCTGACGTGCAGGAGGACTCCACCCCGCCGGGGGTCCTTACGCACTCCCTGCAGCACCTGTCGGAGGTTGTCGTCGACGTCATCATGAGGGTGCTGGAGGACGGGTCCGCGACAGCCCTGGCGCTGGCCCGCTCCCACTATCCAGACACAGACTTTGGCAGGGTCATCGAGGGCTTCACATCCGGCTACTCGAACGAGCACTTGGACGCTCTCATGTTGGAAATGCAGGAGCCGAGAGCGAAGGCCGTCACCGACTTCAAGACGGAGAACTTTTTACTCGAGCGGTTTGGCTCGTTCCCCTACATATAGAGTCAAGTTTGTAAAAGTTCGTGTCTCATGTAATAGAAGACATCAATGCAGAAATTATCATTGCAAGAATGAGTCCAAGTTTTCGACCCCTTTTCGTTGTTACTTTGCGACAGCTTTTCGCGTTTCGTTGGGCGTCAATCAAACGATCAGGTCGAGTGTAGCTCGAAGGGTCGGGTGTCGGGCCCGATACAGTCGTAGAGCGTCATCGGCTCCCGATCGTTGATAGTATAGCCGCGAGGAGACCTCGAACAAAAAACATGCGCAAAGTTTGTTACGTCCGGAGGTCACCAGTGAGCTCGGCGCGGGCCGAGGATCCGACCCCGAAGAAATAGAGCGAGGCGCAAGTCAGTGAAAAAACGAGACGCAAAAGGTCAACGCGGAGCGGTGCCTCGGCACAACAAATCGAAAAAAGACGAGCGAGGTCGAACATTTTGACACTCGGGAGGGTGGAGCCAAGGAGCCCCTGGGTGCGGGGCGTGGCCGGGGCGGCCACGATTCGCAGCTCAAAAATGATAAGCGCAAGTGAGTTGCGAGAACTTAGCTGTTTTCATCAAGTGTAGAATCTTCGGAGGCTCTCGATGTTCCACGCGTTCTCGAGCTCTCGGCCATCCTCGGTTGCTAACTTGTAAGCGCCAGGCCTCAAGACTCGCTTGATTACAAAGGGTCTCTCCCAGGGGGGAGACAGCTTATGCAGGTTGTCTTTTATTTGCACCCTTCTCAGCACCAGGTCTCCTATATTTAATGCCCGACCCTTGATGTGCCGAGCGTGTTGTCATCGTAGTCTTTGCGGATACTTGAAGGATCGTAAGAGAGCGACTTCGCGCGCCTCTTGCAGCTAGTCGAGAGCGTTTTGCCGTGCATTTTGCGATCTTTCCTCGTTGTAGGCTCGGACTCGCGGAGAGTCGTAGTCGAGGTCGGTTGACAGCATCGCTTCTGCTCCAAATGTCATGAAAAACAGTCTGAACCCAGTGGTTTTGTTGGCGGTCATTCGCAGACCCCAGAGGACTGACGGGAGTTCGCTGACCCATCGTACGGCCGCCTGCTTGACGGAGTCGTAAATCCGAGGCTTTAGTCCTTGGAGCACCATCCCGTTGGCCCGCTCGACCTGCCCATTTGTCCTTGGGTGCGCCACAGAGACGAAGTCCAGCCGAATGTGGTACTCGTCGTAGAATTCCCGAAACTGTCGGTCCATGAACTGTGCTCCATTGTCAGTGATGATGGAGTTCGGAACCCTAAACCGACAGATGATGTCGTGGAGGAAATCGACCGCCCGGATTGAAGTAATCTTGAGCACCGGCTTGGACTCGATCCATTTAGTAAACTTGTCGATGGCGACAAAAAGATGGGTGAAGCTGCCGGGTGCCTTTTTGAACGGTTAGAGGATGTCGAGTCCCCAAACAGCGAAGGGCCAGGCAATCGGGATCGTCTGGAGCTCCTGGGCAGACAGGTGCGTCTGCTGGGCGTAGAATTGGCAGCCTTGGCAAGTTCGAACGAGTTTTTCGGCGTCGGCTACTGCCGTCGACCAATAGAAGCCTTGACAGAAGGCCTTGTCGACCAGAGTCCTTGGGCTGGCATGATGACCGCAAACGCCCGAGTGGATGTCGTCGAGCAGGTGCATGCCTTCCTCCAGAGGGACGCAGTGCTGCAGTACGCCACTCGACGCGCGACCCTTCTGGCTTTGTTAACGTCGGCCGAAAGAGTGCCGTCTTGAAGGTACGTGAAGACATCGTGGGACCAATCAGGGGCGACGGCCATTACCTCTGCCCACGGATTCGGGGTCGGCGCCCGACCCTTGATCCTGATGGAAGGCTTGGTGAGAACCTCGAGAAAAATGCCGTCGGGGACTGGCTCACGCTCCGAGCCCATCTTGGCGAGGCGTCGACGGCCTCGTTGTCCCAACGTAGAATGTGATGGAGTTCGAGCCCATCAAACTTGTCTTCGAGTTCGCGGACCTCTTGACATTAGGTCTCCATCCTGCGGTCTCGGTAGCTGGACGTCTTCATGATTGGTTGACGACCAACTCGGAGCACCCTTGACGTAGAGTCGCTGGACGCCGAAGGTGATGGTCATTCGTAGGCTGTGGAGCAAGGCCTCGTACTCGGCCACGTTGTTGGACGCGCGAAACTGTATCTGCAGTACGTAGCAAAATTTGTCTACCCTCGGGGAGATTAGGATGACCCCATCCCCCGCGCCCTTGAGCTTGCAGGACCCGTCAAAGTACACCATCCAGTAATCGATCCTATCGAGGGTCGGTGGTTCCTAAGCCTTGGTCCATTCGGCGACGAAGTTGGGCAGGGTCTGGGACTTAATGGCCTGTTGAGGGACGAAGGCGACGCCGAGCCCCATGAGCTCCATGGCCCACGTGGCTATGCGTCTGACCGTGTCTTTGCCACTAACGATCTCCCCGAGTGGGAAGCCGGTGACCACTTGGACGGAGTGGCTCGTGAAGTAGTGTCGTAGCTTGCGACTCGTGATGAGGACGGCATAGATCAGCTTCTTCACTTGGGCGTACTGAGTCTTGGCGTCGGCCAGCACCTTGTTGATGAAGTAGACACACCGCTGAACAGGTAGAGCCCGACCTTCTTCGCTCCGTACAACGACGAGGAAGGTGCTGACGACTTTGAAAGTCACCGCAATATAGAGGAGGAGCGGCTCTCTCAGGGTCGAGGACGTGAGGATCGATGGCGATGACCGCAGGGTCTTTAGCCGTTCGAAGGCTTCCTGGGCCTCAGCGGTCCAGGCGAAGCCTTTGTCTTTCATAGCAGTCGGTAGAAAGTCATTGCTTTCTCCCCGAGCCTCAAGATGAAGCGACTGAGGGCCGTCAAGCACCCAGTTAGCCTCTGGACTCCCTTGACGTTGTTGATGGGCCCGAGGTTGAGGATGGCGGAAATTTTCTCAGGGTTCGCTTCAATCCCTCGCTCAGAGATGACAAAGCCAAGCAGTTTGCCCGAGGGTACCCCAAAAACGCATTTCTCGGGGTTCAGCTTGATCCGATAGCGCCGGAGGTTCGCGAACATTTTCTCCAGATCTTGGACGAGGTCGGAGGCCCGTCGAGTCTTAATGACGATGTTGTCGACGTAGACCTCCAGATTCCTACCCAGCGGGTCATGAAAACACTTCTACATGCAGCGCTAGTTTGTGGCGCCGGTATTCTTGAGCTCGAACGGCATCGTGACGTCGCAGAAGGATCTAAAGGGCGTGATGAAGGACGTGGCCGACCGGTCGGACTCGCGCATGGAAATCTGATGATATCCGAAGTACGCGTCGAGGAAGGTGAGGGTTTTGCACCCGGCGGTGGAGTCCACCACTTGGTCGATGCGCGGGAGAGGAAAAGAATCCTTCGGGCAGGCCTTGTTGAGACTCGTATAGTCAACGCACGTCCTCCATTGCCCGGTCTTCTTTTTAACCATCACAGGGTTGGCCAGCCACTCGGGGTGGTAGACCTCTTGAATGAACTTCGTCTAGGAGCTTGGTCAATTCTTCCCTGATGGCTCGGCGCTTCTCGTCGTCGAAATGCCGGAGTCGCTGCTTGACGGGTCGAGAGCCCGTTATAATATCGAGTGAGTGCTCGGCGACTTCTCTCTGGATGCCGAGCATGTCTGAGGGTGCCCAGGAGAAAACGTCCCGATTCCGAGTCAAGAAGTCGATGAGCGCGCTTTCTTATTAGTGGGAGAGCGTTGTTCCGACCCTAGCCTTTTTGGAGGGGTCGGTGGTGTCAAGCGCCACCTCCTTGGAGTCGTCGGCGGGCTTGAAGGAGGTCGAAGACGAGGCCTTGGGGTCGAGCGTCGGGGCCGACCGCATGGTCTTGCGGATATCGTCCAGCTTGGCCTAGCCAGAACGGGCGATGGCCAGCTCGAAGCTCTCCTGCTCGAATGAGAGGGCGCACTGGAAGCACAACGAGACAGTGATGACGCCCTTTGGCCGGAGCATCTTCAGCTTCAGGTAGACGTAGTTGGGGACGGCCATGAACTTCACGTAGCATGGCCGGCCCAGGATGGCGTGGTAGGCGCTGGTGAAGTCGACCGCATCGAAGGGGAGCGACTCGGTCCGAAAGTTGCTCCGGTCGCCGAATGAGACCGGGAGCGTAATCTGCCCGACGGGCGTTGCGTAGCCCCCGAGGACGACCCCGTGAAATGAAACGTGACTCGAGCGGAGGTCGGCCTCCGTCAGTTTCATCGCCCTGAAGGAGTCGGCATAGAGGATGTTGAGGGCGCTCCCTCCATCCAGGAAGACCTTCGTCAGACGTATGAAGTCGACGATGGGGTCGAGCACCAGCGGAAGGAGCCCGTGTTGCGGAACATGGTCGGGGTGGTCGGCTCGGTCGAAGGTGATTGGGGCCTCGGACCACTTGAGATAGCGAGAGACCGTGGGGTCGGTCACGTTGACCTCCGGCCAAGTTCTCTTCTGCTGGCGGCGAGACTCGTTATAGGCATCGGGGCCGCCGAAGATCATGAGGCAGTCCTTCGGCTCATGGAAGGCTACGTCGGCCTTGTCCTCAGCCCCACTGGCTCGGGGGTCGGCCTTAAGAGCCGAGGAGTCGGGTTAGAACCCGCTTTTGAAGAACCTCCTCGCCAAGTGGCAATTCCAGAGGATGTGCTTGACAGGTACAGAGTGGTTGGGACAGGATCGGTCAAGCATCTTCTCAAAGTGGCCATCGTGATTGGCCGGCTTCTTGGCTGGGGGTCGGCCCGGCCGGTCAACGGCTGCCACGAAGTCGTCGTCGTGGCGTCGGCCCTTCCCCTTTTTGCAGCTCGAACTGTCGCCGCCTCGCTCGTTGCGGCGGTCGGCGTGTCGGTCGAAGAGTTGATCGTCTCGACGGTCGGTCCTAGACCCCTCTTTGTCTTTTGTTCGGCTTCGATCGAAGTTAGCCTGCACGACCTCCTCCCCGGCGGTGAAGGTCGTGGCGATGTCGAGAAGGTCTCAGGCCATCCGAGGGTTCCTGCAGCCCAGCTTGTTCACGAGCGCCTTGGACGTCGCCTCGCAGGTGAAGGAGTTGATGACGTCGGCGTCGTTGACGTCAGGCAGCTCGTTGCGCTTTCGCGAGAAGCGCTGGATGTAGTCTCAGAGCGATTCGCCGGGCTCCTGCTTGCAGTTTTTAAGATCCCAGGAATTACCTGGGCGCGTGTAGGTTCCCTGAAAGTTGCCGACGAAAATGCGGCACAGATCACCCCAGTCTTGAATGCAGCCCTCGGAGTAGTGTTCGAACCATCCTCTAGCCGAGTCGTTGAGAAAGAGAGGCAGGTACAGAATGGAGAACATGTCGTCCACTCCTCCGGCTCTGCAGGCGAGACGGTAGTCTTCAAGCCAATGGACAGCGTTCGTTTCCCCGTTGTATCGGCTGATGGTAGTCGAGACGCGGAATCTTTGCGGAAACTCCGCGCGCCGAATGAGCGGTCCGAACGCTCTGAGCCTGACTCCATCAGGGCTTGGGCTTCTGGAATCGAAGGAGAGACGTCGGTAGTAGCGGTCAAAGGGGCGCCTCCGCCAAGACTTGGCGCGAAGCTCGCTCCTGGCTTGTCGCCGGGCGTCGATGGTGCCTCGGGCGTCGCGGTCGGGGTCGAGCCGTGGCAGGACTGACCCCGCGTGGTGTCGAGGGTTTCGCTCCTCGGCCCGGCTGTCGCGCGCCGGGCTTCGCCGATCGTGGGATCGACGGTTGCTTCGTGTCTCCGACTGCTGGGGCCGGAGAGATGCTTCTCATTGCTGAAGAGCGCTATTGAGGTAAATGCGCACGCGGTCGTACACTTCCGTTAGCGCTGGATCTTCAGGTGCGGCGGTCTCGTTGAGGACGCACGCTGCTGCCGCAAGGTTCTCAAGTGGAGTGCCGAAGGTTGGCGGCCCTCCAGCCACGATCCGCTTGTAAGTGGACCGTCCTCGGGCCCGAGTGGCGTCGCTGGGTCCGTCTATAGCTTTACCGCGAGGCTCGAGGTTGTCGGTTCGTCCCGGGTGCGGCCGAGCCTGATCAACAGCGTCCACCGTGGGGCGCGGAGATGGGTTGGCGCCCGACGTGTTGCCGGGAGTCGCCGGCTCCCCGCCCTTAGGGGCGTGGAGAGTGAAGCACTCCCTCGATGGGTCGTTCCCCAAAATGGCATGGCTCCGCCGGCATCGCGTGGCGCGCTTCCTACGCGGAGCCTGAAGGCGAAGCTCACCGTCTTCGTTGACGATGAAGTTCAGGCTCCCGAAGCAAAATGCCTGTCCGGAGGGGAAGGTGAGGACGCGCCACGACCGGCCATCCTCGGTGATGGCGGCCGTGAAATCCCCGAAGCGAAGGCGGGAGACCAAAGTGTTTCCCACAACGGCGAAGAAGGAAGCCATCGAAAAGGCGAAGCGAGCGCACACCAAAAAATGCCCCTTCCTAGCGCGTCAACTGTCAGCGTTCTGGCCACCGGCACAGTACAAAATACGATCGAGGGAGTGGTGTGCCTTCATATTCAATGTGGCCTAGTCTACGAAAAACTCAATGGGGGTTTTTTACCTTGTTCGAGTCACTTCGAACGGTGTAACACCCTACATTCAGAGGTTGGTTTATTTCAGTGAATGAGTACAAAGGGTCGGACTCTCTCTTCGAGAGAGGGTGCGGTGTTTGAGTTATGGGGTGCTCGACGCACGTGTTCGTGAGGTCGCTCGCGCGCGTAAACCGTCATCCTGTTCGTCGCCATGCTGCTCCTGCTCGAGGTTTCTGCCCTGGCGTCGTCGTTGCCGGGACATCCCCACAAGCATTATGCGTGCCCCACCCCGGCCATCCACTGGCTCCTTGACCACACCCTGCCAGATCCTGAGTGCCAGCAACTCCGCGAGGAGTTGTCGAAGCTGAGCCGGAGCAAAGCCATCGAGTGCCTCTGCAAGAGCATCCCGGGGTTCTATTCCCCCCCAATGACCGATCACGTCCTCGATGCTGCCCTCGAGGGTCTGAAGGGGACAGATGCCTGAGGCCCTGCTACTTGTAACTGAAATCTACGTACGCATCACGCAGCAGCATAGTACTCCTGTACTACTCTCTTCGTCCCATATTACTATTCTACAGCATCCAAATTTTTTGTAATTTATTTAACATCTTCGTTTCCCAATACAGCTTTCTCCATGTCTAATATATACCTATCTGTATCTCTCTCCTACTCGTTTTCAGCACATCTCATATTTTCCGCCTCTACTTAATTTTCGTGTCTACATCTAAAATGACAAGTAAAAAAGGACGAAGAGAGTACTATACGCTATGTTGCCTAACAAATAAAATAATAAATACTCCATCGACCCAGCTAGCTTGTTAAGCTGCAGCTAAAATAATAAAGGCTAGCTCAAGGGTCGTGTTACATGTATAACTATGTTGTATACGAATAAGACTTACCTGTTCGTGCGACAATGCTATATGTTTTATTGTATACTAGTTCTGAGTGTCTGTGCTACGCTGCGGATAGGACAATATGATGCAAGTTTTCTTCGATATAGAAAAGCAACATGATGCACTCTCACTTCACTATGAACAAAAAAACATGACACAGTTCCTACAATATAAGTATAACAACTTATATTAATATAAGTTAAGCTAATACAAGTTGACCTACAGAAAAAACAAATTTACAAAATACTTGCTCCAATTTAACCTTTGCACAAGACAACTTGCACTCCATAATCCCCACACTTTGTCTAAATTATGGTAACACTGTAATTCACACTGCTAAGGTGCTAACAAACATTGGTAAAGGAGGTGACATAGGAAATTTAAAAAGAGTATTTTGGATGTAAGCATTGACTTATTAGTGCAGTAGGATAGAAACATAGAATGAACTCTTTGACATTAAAAAGAAACAATGTTAGTAAATAGTCCATATGTTTCGAGAGGCCTTCAGTATGGAGAAGAAACATAGCGATCTCCAGAATATGGTCATTTGGCATGAATGGGATTCGACATTTGAGCACAATTTTTCATTCCGAATGAGAGAAGCTGACAATACAAGAACAAGGAAAATTCTTTCTCGAAAAATTACCTTTCAGGCTCAAGTTCATACTTTTTGAAGAGCAAGTCCCATTCTAACCCTTCCAGCTGCTGATAGTTCAAGTTCATTGGACAAAGTTTCAAGGAACCCGTCACCAACAGATACTGCCCTTAGAGCTTCGCAAAAACTGGTGCTGAAGTAGGCTTATCTACACGATATCTGAAAATGACAGATAGAAGACATTTCAGTTGGGAGTTATTCACCCCGATGGAACTCAACAACAGTTCATCCACATACACTTAAGCAACAAAACACATCCATCAGGACTGCATTCCGCCAGCACACTGGACCATTGGTGATCAATGGCATCTAAAAATACTGGACCATTGGTCCAGAACAAGAACATTAGGCACATTTATACAAGAAAGGACATTTTATAGAGCACACTGTATGCATCTATTGTCACCCCATCGTGGAAATATAATAAAGGAATTAACAAGTGAAATAGCAGAATGGAAATTTCTTACTTGCACATGGGTCTGCTGTCGCCTGTCGGATCGGAAGATATATAAATTTAATTTTCACCCCTGAAAAATTCCAAAAATCTCATTATATAGTATTTAAAATATTGAATTTTAAACATAAATGAGTCAAATTACATATATTTAACATTAAAATTCAAATAAAAGTACTGTGGGCCTACCAAGACGGGCTTGATGGGCTACGTGGGCTGGGCGGCGTGCCTCGTCCGGATGCCTTAATCAGGCATTGCTCGTGCCTGGGCCTACGGCTAGGCCTAGGCACGGCACGTATCGTGCTCGGGCTGGCCCGGCCCACATGGCCACCGTGTTGTGCTTGGACCAAACCAAAAAAGCTGGGCCTCATACTGGCCCGTTTGGCCCGGTCCGCATGGCCAACTATAGGCTAAGATACCACCGAAGCCATGATCGCCCTTGAGGGTAGGGCAGGATTAGGGAAGGCCAGGGGTGAAAATGAGCCGAAGAAAATGAATTAAAAATAGTGAGCGCTGTATCGGATTAGAATCGGGTCAAATTACTATTTATTTTTGAACTAAAATTTAATAAGATCTGAATTAATTTTTGAAAGGATCCGCAGGTCGAGCTCCTTTAGAGAAGGATTGGAAGTGGTGACAAAAAATTTCTAGAACTATCTATCGGTCATCGTTTCTCCAAAAAACTGAAAATGGATATAGGAAAGTCGGAAACAATAATGATGTCGGGATAGTATACCCAGGTATCTACGAATCACCTTCTATAGCACGGCCCACCTGCGGCCCGCGATCCCTCAATGGTCCACTAAAAACTTCACAAAGGCGGCTCGGCCGTAGCGGTCGGGAAGCCTCGCCAAGGCCCGAAGCCGAGGCTGGCGCAATCACCCCAACCCTCAAGGGTCAGGACCCGAGCAATTGAGACCCTAACGGTCGGGACTCGCCCGCCGACCGCCACGAAGCAATCACTACTCCAACAATCACGCCGATTCAAAATTCCTGACGACGTACAATTCTGCAGAGGAGATAAGTATTTCGGAAGATTCCGCAACTACCCGACTGGACGAGAAACAACCCACCGGGCGATAAAGCTGAAACAGTAAAGCAATCTTGTTCCCTCTCAGTGAACAAAGGTACGAACGGGAAGTGCCGATCATCTGCCCCAAACGCCAGAGAGCATGATTTACTGAAGACCGTGGCCCCACCTGTTAAGGGGTCATCTGTTTCTATAGGCGGCAAAATGCTCAAATCATGGTCCGGTCACCCCAATCATGGTCCGATCAAGACAACCCAGGTTCGGCCCTATAAAAAAGGCATCCGAGAAGCGAGAAAGCGAGGCAAGCAGAAAGGAGCAACAGATGGTCAGAGATAGAGAAAAAGAAGAGAAGAGAAAGGCAATATGTAGAGAAAAAACACACATCACTACTTGTAAACCACCCCCACCACGCGAGCTTGGGACTCTCGGATCCGTCCGGAGCTCTTTCGCATTGTATTCTTGTGTTCTTGAGATTCATACGACCGATCTCTTGTCCCTGGACGTAAGGTATTACGTCTTGAGGCGGCCTGAACCAGGTTAACCTTTGAGTCTCGCTTGTAGACTAGGCCATTCGATTCTGAAAATGCACGATCCCCCGTCCGATCGTATAAATTTATTGTGCCATTGTACGAAACACCGACAGTTGGCGTGCCAGGAAGGGGTTTTTAGTATGTTTTCATTCGTTGTTTCGATGGCTTCGATTTTCGGTTTAGTCGAAGATTCCTCCATCTCTCGACTGTTTTTCGAGGATTTCGCGGTTGCCATCGCTCGTGATGGTCGATCGTGGAACATACCCACTTTCGCTGCTGGCCACGTCTTCCGCTTCAGGAGCCTAGACATCGTCACCGACAACGGCAGTGAGCTCCACCTTCAGATCCCGCGAAAGTGGCATTCACCTAAACGTCGCTCGCCTCGTCGCCGTCTTCTTCATTCTTCACCTCACAGCATGTTGGGCCACGACCCTTCTCGTGAGTGCTTCATGTTGCACGCCAAAGCCGCAGAGGACGAAACCCTCGGCAAGGCAACACATGACGATCCTTCTCCGCGCCATCGCGCTCTCACTGTGATTGAGGATGCACTTCGGGGGCGATCCGAAGGGTAAGGGTGTCACCGCGACGAGTGGTGGTGCCCGAGCCCTACCCACACTACTTCTCAGCAGATCATGGACGGTGGTACACTTGCCTTTGATACACCTTACCAGAATCTGGCGGCGGCGACCTGTGTCCTTTACGAATCTCCCACACCCGATAATCCCATTCTCAAAGAGACTTACGATCGTCTCCGCGTCTGCCTTGACGGCGCTCTGCAACAACCCGAACTATCTCTTCGTCAGGTTTCTGAGGCACACAGCTCCTATCAACCGAGTGCTGATCGTCGAAGCCCTGCTCGCGGCCATCGCCGCGGATGGGCTGAGACTCGAAACCCCGACCATCCGATCGGCAACATCCACCACCGCTTGGGGGAGCATCGTGACGCTCGTCACACCATCGAGGCACGGAGGCATGCCAGGAGTGATCGCTACTCCAACTCCGGGCGCGGCCGGTCCCCCGAGCGACGTCGACGACGGCGCAGCTACGACGACGCTCGGAGCCTTAGCCCCGATGACGTCGGACCCCGAGCGTTCGGGGCCCGCATCCGAAGAGCCGGCTTCCCCGACAAGTTCCGCGCTCCAACCAACATCATTCGGTACACTGGCGAGACGAATCCCGCCCATTCGCCTGAGGACTATCGCCTCACGTGCCAAGCCGGTGGCGCCGACGACCTCTTCACCATCCAGTATCTACCGCTCTTCCTGTCCGATTCGGCCAGAGGGTGGCTCGAACACCTTCCGAGGGACAGCATCCACGACTGGGCCGACCTTCGTCACGCTTTCGTCGGCAACTTCCAGGGGACCTATACCCGCCCGAGTAACTCCTGGGATCTGAAGAACTGCAAACAGAAGCCCAGCGAGTCCCTCCGAGACTACATTCAGCGATTTTCGCGCAAACAAAATGAGCTGCCCGACGTCAGCGACGCTGACGTCATCAACGCCTTCACCTGCGGCACGACATCCAAGGCGCTTGTCCACAAGCTGGGGTGTAAAAACCCTCGGACGGCACGCGCCTTTTTTGACATCGCCACCACATTCGCCACCGGGGAGGTGGCTGTTGAAGCCAACTTTAACCGGGACCAGGCCAAGGACAAGGAGAGGTCCAAGGCCGACCGAAAGAAAGACGACCGCTCCGACCAGCGACCCGACCGCCAGGATGGGAGTGGGTCGAGCGGCAAGAAGCAGAAGAACCGTCTGCAGGATGAGGAGTTTGTGGGCGTCACCGAGCTGCCGCCTTGTCCTCTCAAGAAGCCGGCCAACCACGACAACCACTTCGAAAAGATGCTCGACAAGGTCTGCACCTACCACGCAACTCCCGTGATGCACACTCTACAGGATTGCAACCTCATGAAGGCTTTCTTCAAGGGGTACTTCCGCACCGACGTTCGTCCTCAACCTAAGCAACCCAACCCTCCGACGAAGGAGGGGGAAGGTATCCCTGAAAGTACCTTCCCCGAGCCAGAGGACTGTCTGATGATCATTGACGGGTCAGTAGCCTATGAATCACGCCGCCATCAGAAGCAGACATGGCGGGAGGTCAACTTGACCACTCTCGTCGTCCTCTCATATCTCAAGTGGTCGGAGGCCACGATCACCTTTGACAGATCATCCAGACCATGTGCCTCAGCCGAGGCGCCTGTCCTTGGTGCTCGATCCGATAATCGGAACCACTCGACTATCCAAGGTCTTCATAGATGGAAGCAGCGCCCTCAACATCCTCTACATCGACACCTTCAAGGCGATGAAGCTCTCGAGGTCCGACCTCCTCCCGAGCAGCGTTCTGTTTCATGGCGTCATTCCCGAGGGTAGCGCAGTACCCCTGGGTCGGATCACGTTGCCGGTCACCTTTGGCGACCGCGACAACTTCAGGACGGAGAAGCTCACCTTCGAGATGGTCGATTTCTCCGGTGTCTATCATGCCATCCTCGGCCGATCCGCCTAAGCCAAGTTCATGGCGGTCTCCACTTACGTCTACCTCAAGCTCAAAATGCCGGGGCCCAAAGGCGTCATCACTGTGGCGTCTCGCTTCAAGCACGCCCTCGCGTGTGAGAAGGAAAGCTATGAGCTGGCCGTCGCCCTCGCAGGGTCGGCCCAACTAGAGGAGATACGTCAGTCTCAGATGTTCGCCGCAACTCTCGAGTCCAAGCCTGCCTCCTCCACGTCCGTCGAGCCCACCAACGACTCCAAGGAGATCGCTCTCGACGACTCTGACACCTCTAAGAAGGCCAGAATCTGGACCGCGCTCTCTGACAAATAGGAAAGCGCTCTCGTCGACTTCCTCCGCCGAAATCGGAACGTCTTCGCCTGGGCACCATCTGACATGCCAGGCATCACGAAGGAGGTCGCCGAGCACTCTCTGAACATCATTCTCGGCTCCCGACCGGTGAAGCAACGACTCCGACGCTTCGACGACGAGAAGAGCCACGCCATCGGCGAAGAGATCGCCAAGCTACTCGATGCCAAGTTCATCAAAGAGGTCTACCACCCAGAGTGGCTGGCCAACCCTGTAATGGTTAAAAAGAAGAATGGGAAATGGAGGATGTGTGTTGATTACACGAGTCTCAACAAAGCATGCCCAAAAGATCCGTTTCCTTTGCCGTGCATAGATCAGGTGGTCGATTCCACCGCAAGGTGCGAAACCCTCAGTTTCCTTGTGCGTACTTTGGGTACCATCAAATATCCATGCGAGACTCAGACTAGTCGGCCACATCATTCATCACACCCTTCGGCTCGTTCTGCTACGTCACCATGCCCTTCGGCCTCAAGAATGCCAGCGTCACATATCAGCGCTATATGTAGAAATGCTTCTATGATCAGCTAGGTCAGAACCTGGAGGTCTACGTCGACGACATTGTCATCAAAACTTGGTAGGAGGTCGACCTCATCAAGGATCTAGAAGAAACCTTCGCCAACCTCCAGCAGTTCCGCATCAAGCTCAACCCCGAGAAGTGCGTTTTTAGCGTCCCCACCGGCAAGCTCCTCGCGTTTGTCATCTCTGAGCGTGGCATCGAAGTCAATCATGAGAAGATCGCCGCTATCCGCAACCTCGGGCCCATCAACAACGTCAAAGGTGTCCAGAAGCTTACTAGGTGCTTGGTGGCTCTCAACCGCTTCATCTCCAGGCTAGGTGAGAAGGTTATGCCTTTTTACCGGCTTCTCCGAAAGCCCGACCACTTCACCTGGACCGCCGAAGCCCAGGAGGCCATCGAGCAATTGAAGACCGTACTATCTTTCCCGCCAGTCCTAACTTCACCGACCCCCGGTGAGCCGCTACTCCTCTACATCTCTGCCACCGCCAAAGTCGTCAGCACTATACTTGTCGTCGAGCGATCAGAAGAGGGTCAGGCCTTGGAGGTCCAGCGACCCGTCTACTTCATCAACGAAGTACTCGCCGACACCAAGACCCGATATACCCAAGTGGAGAAGCTGCTTTATGCGATCCTCATCACGAGCGGTAAGTTTCGCCACTACTTCGACAGCCACTCTATCCGAGTGGTGACAAGTTTTCCTCTCGGAGAAATCATCAACGGGAAGGACGTGGTCGGGCGCATCACCACATGGGCTATGGAGCTTGTGGGCCATGACATCACCTAAGTACCCCGGCAAGCCATCAAGTTCCAAACCCTCACCGACTTCATCGCCGAGTGGACCGAGGCGCAAGAGCCATCGGATTCCACCGACCCCAAGCACTGGACCATGTTCTTCGACGGATCCTACCGACTGAAGGGTTCGAGGGCTGGCGTCGTTCTCATCTCCCCCAAGGGAGATAAGTTTCGGTACGATTTACAGATTCACTTTCCTGCCTCCAACAACGCGGCAGAGTACGAAGCTCTGCTGCATGGCCTTCGCATGGCCATCACCCTCCAAGTCCGACGGCTCTACATCAGGGGCGACTCCGAACTCGTCATCAACCAAGTCATGAAGGTGTCAAGCTGTCGAGATCTCAAGATGGAAGCCTACTGCCAAGAAGTTCGCAAACTTGAAGACAAATTCAACGGGCTCGAGCTTCATCACGTTCTACGCCACGAAAATGAGGCAGCCGACACCCTAGCACGGATGGCCTTGGGATGACATCTAGTTCCTGACGATATCTTCCATGAGATCCTCACCAAGCCGACAATCAAGCTCAAAGACGACGTCGCCAACCCGCATGCTGATTGGTCTCAGGACATTTATGTGTACCTCCAAGACGGCACTTTGCCATCCGACACCAACGAAGCTCGACGAATCATGCGTCGGGCGACAACCTACACTCTCATCGACAACAAGCTCTACAAGCGCAGTCCTAGTGGCGTCATCCAGCGCTGCATCCCTTAGGCGGAAGGTCTGCGCCTTCTTGACGACATTCACTCGGAGATTTGCGGGCATCATGCTGCCCCAAGGACCCTAGTTAGCAAAGTTTTTCGCCAAGGTTTCTACTGGCCTACAGCAGTCTCTGACGCATAAAAGCTCGTTCGCTCCTATAGGGGCTGTCAGTTCTACGCCCGTCAGACGCACCTACCGGCCCAGAAGCTCCAGACGATCCCGATCACCTGGCTGTTTGCGGTCTGGGGGCTCGATGTCCTCGGGCCTTTTCGCAAAGCGCTTGGGGGCTTTACCCACCTATTCGTCGCGGTTGACAAGTTCACCAAGTGGATCGAAGCAAAGCCGACCCCTTGCATCAGCTCGGGTTGGGCCGTCGAGTTCATCCGCGACATCATCTTCCGCTTTGGGGTCCCAAACTCCATCATCACCGACAACGGAACGCAATTCACCAGAAACGTCTTTCGGGAGTTCTGCGAGGAGCATCATATTAAGCTCGATTTCGCCTCCATCGTCGTCCCGAAGACTAATGGGCAAGTGAAACGTGCCAATGGCATGGTGCTCCAGGGACTGAAGCCTCGGATCTACGACTACGTCGAGCAATCCGCCGCGCGGTGGGCCAAAGAGCTCCCGTCCATGTTGTGGGGCCTGTGAACTACCCCCAACAGAACCACAGAATTTACTCCTTTCTTCATGGTGTTCGGGGCCAAAGCCGTTCTGCCAACCAACCTCGACTACGACTCCCCAAGGATCAGAGCCTACGACGAGCAGAGGTCGAAAGAGGCGTGGCAGGACGCCCTAGACCAGTTGGACAAGGCGCGCGACGTGGCCATACTTCGGTCGGCCAAGTACCAGCAAAGCCTTCGACGACTACACGCTCGACGCGTCAAGGGTCGGGCCCTCAGAGACAGCGACCTTGTGCTCAAGAGAGTGCACAACAAGCGGGATCACCACAAGCTGTCCCCCCGTGGGAAGGACCATATGTGATCAAGTGAGTCCTAAAGACTGGCACGTACAAGCTGGCGACAGAGGACGGCGCTGAGCTTCTTCACACCTGGAACATCGAAAATTTGCGTCGTTTTTACGCATAATAAAGCTATTCAAATCTCTATGCATCTCATTTATATCTTATCCGCTAACTGTGTCTTTGCCAGTGAAGTGTAGTCAGCTCACCTACACTCCTCTGCCCTGGGGCTATCATAGGTGTCCCACCTGAGGTCAGAGCGACCGACCCAAAGATCATAAGGCCCTGTGCCTCGTTAGCCTAAACTAAGGTCCCGCACCTTAGTCCCGAAAGGACTCCGCGTCCTGGCGATTGGCTCTATGCCTCGCCATTACTAAGGCTCGACGCCTACCACGTTTTCTCAGAGACCGACCCCCCGACTCGTGACTCGGTGCACGAGTGACGCGGCCTGACTCTCGCGGACTATAAGCATTTTCGTTCAAAGCAATCCTCGCAGCTAACGGTCCGACCCGGTGTCGGTGACGCTCTACGGTCCGAGCCCGACACTCGACCCTACGAGCTATACCCGACCCAGTCGCCTGACCAACGCCCAATGGAACGCAAAGAACAATGTGAAACGCTTGACGTCAGAAAGAGTCAGAAACATAAATAACCTCGCAAACGAGTGAAGTCCACAGATGTCATTACAAGCTGCAAGCAAGAACATCTAAAGGGGAGGCAGGCGGCCGAAGCGCTCCTTCATCAGGGTCGGCCGAAGGAAGCAGCTGTTGATCTCCTGCACCTGAGGCTTGGAGTCCTCAAAAAGCTTTGCCGACGCCTCACCCAACGTCCCCAAGGCGAAACCCTCGACAATGTGCCCAAGATCGGCGTCGGGATAATGGGACCGAAGGAGCGCCAGGGTCAACGACACTCCATCCCGCAGAGAGACGAGCAACTCGGTGCGGATTAGCCCCGGCAGCATCTCTAGCACACGGGATGCCCGCTCCACCGACACGCTCGCGTCTCGAGTGTCGTCGAACACTTGGTGCACCAGCGTCTGGACCGACCACAGCAGCTTCTGGAGCTCCACAGACACGCCTGCATCTCAAAATTTCAGGAACCAACCTCCCTAATAAACTAACATGTCCACTTGTTACTTACTCTCGTGATCTTTCTGTGCAGCCTCAGTGGCCAACCGCTCATTGGCTAGGTCCTGTTGATGCTGAGCCGTCAACGCCTCAAGCGAAGCAGACAGCTCCTGCAGCTTCGCCAGTTCTGCCATGTACTTCCTCACCTCGGCCTCCAACACGCCGAGGTGAGCCTCTGAAGTATCACGGATTTCCAGGGCAAGGCGGCACAGCTCCTCCGACCGCTCCAACGCGCCATCGGCCACCTCAATGGCCTCCTCGGCCAAGTGTGTCCGGTCCTTCAACTCTCGGATTTCTCGGGCGCTACGGCCGGCCCCCTCTTGGAGTTCTGCGCGGTCCAACACGTCAGCGAAAAGCAATTGATTGAACATGTTTTTAGCTAGCAAACTGCAAAGTTACTTACTCGCGTAGGTCTGGTGTAACATTCTGACCTCCTCATCGAGGCTCCTCCTCTCAATGTGTAACCGAGTGATCTCCATTTAGAGCTCTTGGCTCTTTTTTTCGGAGTTCTCAGCTCGTGTTTCAACATTCCCTAGGGTGAGGAATCGGTTGGCGGCCAATTTCTTGGCCTTATCACGCTCGCCACGGGTCCGTGCGAGCTCACGGCACAAAGCCTCAACCTCCGTCTGGACGAAACCTTGCGGAGGCTGGCGAAGCGACCTTTCAAGGTCCCTGCAAGACCCGCAAATTAGGTTCGTGCATAATACTCAAAACTTAAAACATTAAAACTTACCAGGCAGAGCGCTCCATAGGGATCGGCCATGGTCTCCTGGAACTCCTCCAAACACTCCTTGGCGTTCTGCATATGAGTGAGCGCCAAGGAGACTCACTCGCCCCCCGAGCACACCTGGTTCTACAAAAACCTCCAAGAGTCCCGGGCGGACGCATTGGAAGTTAAAAGACCAGCTGTCGGCTGGCGTCTAGAAGCAGTTGGCGGGGAGGGGTCCGGTCTCCACCTCGAAATCTAGGGCCGCCCCGTGTCCTCCCGTCGCCCAGGAGCGACAAAAGGCTGCGCCGCCACCACCAACGCCGTTGGAGTGGCTTCAGTGGTCGACGGCGGCGCGGGTACTCCTAGCGCCAACGACTCCCACGGAGTTGGCGGGGCGGTCAGATCCCTCGTCCCCGCGCCAAGAGACGGCCGGGCCTGTCTTTCCATCGAAACGACGGCGCTCGAAGGCCCCGTCTTCTCCTCCCCAACTTACACATCCCTGGCGACAGGGCTCGAGGGCAGTAGAACATCAGCCCCGACCTCAGCGGCCATGGGTTGTCCCTCGTCCCTCTCGGCCTCTTCGCCCGGGAGTCCCTCCTGATCCCCGTGGCCTCGATGCTCGGAGGCTGCACCTATTCTTCCCCCCGCTCCTCCGCGGTCTCGGCCGCGGGCACTACACGAGGCGGGGACGGTGAAGAATGCGCCGCCGGCTGCGCCGATCCCGCAACAGGCGACCCTTCCTCGGGCACGCTCCCCGCCACGAAGGCCTGCGGCGCGGCGAGAGAAGGGGCACTGCAAAATACAACCAAAATGTCAAGCACTTCAAAACATCAGGTAAAATATCTGATTAAATCAACATGCAGAAACTCACCGCCGCGACACTCGGATGGAGAAGGGCAGGCTCTCTCTTGGCGAAATTCCCTCGACCCCGGCGACCGCGGGCATGGTCAGAGTTGGGGGGAGCAGAGGAACCAGATTCCTCTGTCCGTGCCTTTTTCTCAGGCGACCCCTCGGCGCTCTCCGCATCCCTTGCCCTCTAACGATGAAAGCGCTCAGTGAGCTACATATCGTCCGAAGAGTCGAAATCTGGCGGAGCGGCGGTCGGAGTCGCCCGTGCCAAGCTCGCGGCCGAAACCTTCCTCGACACCGCTGCGGCAATGGACCATCGAGCTAGGGGAGGCGACCAATCACCCCCAGTGGATGGCGACGACGAAGACTCAAAAACAAAAATCTCCGATGTGGCCGGCACACCGGCCGAAGCAGTCGGCAGAGCGGCCAAAGCAGCTAGCACAACGGCCGAAACGGTCGGCACAGCGACCGGGGCGGTCGGCATCGCGACCGACACTGCCGAGGTAACAGACACTGCGGACGGGACGGTCGGCGCGGTCACAAGCGTCGAAGGAGACGTCAGCCCAGTCGAGGGCCCGGCGACGGCAATACTAGGGCCGACTCCTTGATCCGGGGATCCAACGCCCAGTATTGCCAGGACGCCAACTTCTTCGGCCGGCACCACCACAAGCGCCGGCACATGTGATGGAGGAACGCCCTCCTATGAAACATGGATAAGCATTCCAATCTCACCAATACCTTTATCACATATCAAGCTAACAAATGCAGGCAAATCGACTTACCAGCCGATCCGCCTGATGCTCGGCATCCAAAGGGGCCGATCCTCCGCTCGCATCAGCGAGAGCGTCACTTTCAGGAGGCGCGAGAGGCGTTGCCTCACACCGTCCTTCGATACCTTCGACTGGAGGATCTCTCGCATCGTGTCGAACCGACTGACGTAGTCGCACATGAGCCGGACGCGGAGGCGGAGTGGTTTGAACACGACGTCGAACAAAGGTGTCGAGGAGTCGCGCCCCAGTCAGGCCCGCGTAATCCAACTCGGCCATTTGGACGAGCAAAACCTCGATCCTAGCCTCCTGCGCGTCGCTGAGCCCGGCGTTCCACGAATCCAAGACCGCCGACAGCTCGAGACTGAACGTCGGCAGTTCGGGGGCGATGTTCTCGATGTAGAACCGCCCATGTGCCATCCCTTTAGGGAGTCCTTCAACAGTATGTTGAAATACTCCTGACGATTATTCCGAAGGCAAATCCCCGCGCCACCAACAGCGTGGACCGTGCCGCCTTCCTTCTGAGGCTGCACGCGGAAGAAATACCTCCACAAGTCAAAGTGGGGATCGATCTCCAAGTAGGCCTCACACAAAGTGACGAAGGCTGAGATCTGCAGGATGTCGTTGGGGTTGAGATGGTGAAGACGCACGCCGTAATACTCCAGCAAGCCGTGGAACAAGTTCGACGACGGCAACATCAGACCGCGCATCGTGGAACTCCACGAAGCTGATGATCTTATTGGCGCGGGGCGCCGAAACGGCCTCACGATATGCCGAACGCCATCGCCCCGTGTCTCTTGGAGTAAGCACTCTAAGCCCCATCGAGACGGTGAGGATGCTCTCCGAAACAGTGGATGCTTTCCACTGGGCAGCCATGAAGACGAAGACGAAGAGCAAGCGCAAGGAAGACAAGGAGCACTACGCGTGGTTGTTTGAAATCAAGATGACGAAGACCGAAGGGCGAACCACCCTTCTTGTAGGCGCCAATGCGTCGGTTCGATGCACCCCGATCGTGGGCGCCCGAACCAACACGCCGACCCTCACTCACGGACGAGTGGCTCCGTAAGCGCTCGCAGCGGGCGCTCAAACCAAGGCACACCGAAGAGCCTCAACACCCAATCACCGACAGGCGGGTCTATGAGCCGCCTTGGAAACCCTCGCCAGCGGGTAAGAAAGCTGCACGGCATTAACGCGCAGTTAATGCCTGACAACCATACCTCCGATGGGACCTACGCGACGCGAACCGTCGCGCATTCTTGACCGCACGATGGGCCAATCCAACCGCCCGGAGCGATCGGCGGTTACAATTCCTAGATGCTGCATCCGCCGTCCACCTGAAAGCGGCGGAGCCGTCCGATCGTTGGGACCGTGACCAACGATCCGTTACTAACCCTGTGAACCGATTCACGGGTCGGGATAAACGAAAGGTCGGGCGAGCCCCCGATCGGCTCGACAGCTGTCCGGGACGCTGATCATAGGAAGACTAGCCCGACTAGTCCAACCTAGGCGTTATGACAATCATGAGCAGAGGCCGGCCAAACCGGCCCAATCTAGGCAATTTTTTCTGGCACCAGGCTAATAACAAAAATTAGCTTTCGACCGACCTCTGCAGTCGGGAATTGCCTCCACGACGCTTCAACCCACGACCAACCCTTCAGATCGCTCGGAGGCTTAGGAGCTACGCCCTACAGGCGCACTCACGCGCCCCCGTAGGATCAACCATTAACGAGTGATGGTCGCCACGATGCTTCAGCCCACGACCGACTACGCCCTACGGGCTCTCGTAGGATCAAAACAAGCTGCGAAGATGGACAGCCCAGCGCCGCCTCAATAGAGGTTGCCAACGGCGCAAGGCTCGAGGGCTACTGTCAAGATAGTATATCCCGGGTATCTACGAATCACCTTCTACAGCACGGCCCACCTGCGGCCCGCGATCCCTCAATGGCCCACCAAAAACTTCACAAAGGCAGCTCGGTCGCAGCGGTCGGGAAGCCTCGCCAAGGCTCGAAGCCGAGGCAGGCGCAATCGCTCCGATCCTCAGGGGTCGGGACCCGAGCGATCGGGACCCGAGCGGTCTAGACTCGCCCGCCGACCGTCACAAAGCAATCACTACTCCAACAATTACGCCGATTCAAAATTTCTGACGATGTACAGTTCCACAGAGGAGATAAGTATTCCGAAAGATTCTGCAACTACCCAGCTGGATGAGAAACAACCTATCGGGCGATAAAGCTGAACAGTAAAGCAATCTTGTTCTCTCTCAGTGAACAAAAGTACGAACAGGAAGCGTCGATCGTCTGCCTCGAACGTCAGAGAGCATGATTCACTGAAGACCGTGGCCTCACCTGTCAAGGGGTCATCCGTTTTCGTAGGCAACAAGATGCTTAAACCATGGTCCGATCACCCCAACCATGGATTCGGTAAGACAACCCAGGTCCGACCCTATAAAGGGGCATCCGAGAAACGAGAAAGCGAGACAAGCAAAATGGAGCAACAGAAGGACAGAGATAGAGAAAAGAAAGAGAAGAAAAAGGTAATACGTAGAGAAAAGGCACATATCACCACTTGTAAATCACTTTCACCACGTGAGTTTGGGACTCTCGGATCCTTCCGATGCTCTTTCGCATTGTATTTTCGTGTTCTTGAGATTCATACGACTGATCTCTCGTCTCTAGACATAGGGTATTACGCCTCGAGGCGGCCCGAACTAAGTAAACCTTTGAGTCTCGCTTGTTAACAAGATCATTCGATTTCGAAAACGCACGATCCCCCGTCCGATCGTATAAATTTATTATGCCAGTGTACGAAACACCAACAAACGAAAACAGAAAAATTTTGTCCGAAACAATAACGAAAAGACGAAAATCTTGTAGCCGTGCCGCCTCCAATGGGACCATATTTTTTTCTGTGGCCAAGGTAGTGGTATCGGCCCAATGTACTATGTGCGGAAAATATGAACGTATCGCACGCTGCCTCATGAAATTAATTATACGTTTTGACTAAAAAAATTAAAAAAAAAACCTGCCGGACGTTGCGTACACATTTTAGATTGATGCCCTTATTTAGCTAGCTAGCCACATTTGTGTTATGTGATCATTGTTATAAGTGCGCTATTTTCATCATATTATTACAAGCTATATCTGAGCAAATAGTAATCGGATCCTTCACTCTCCCTAACAACGATTTCGATGAAAATTATACTACTAAAATAGGGTATGGATATATAGTCATATCTGTCCGGCTCCAAGCCGATTTCACCCCTAATTTTAATTTCTACCCGTACTCTCCGGACTCAAAAAGGATACTACGCCTGCTCGAGCAAGCACGTAGAGTACGTACGCTTCTGAATAATCGTCGCCATGCAGGGTACCGACTGAAAAATTTACATCTTGCATGTCCGGTACTACCTAGTACCACACGCCTAAATGGATCTCATACCAAGCAGGTGCTCGCTTGCTTCATGCATGAGCATGGAGTTGCTTGCGCGCCTATAAATACCGACCTGATGCGCACACACCCCATCCATCGAGCACACTACACTAATACCTACACCGGCAGATCGAACAGAGGTAGCACTTGCAAATCGCAATGGCCTTCAAGCCGTCGGTCGGCGTCCTATTCGTCGCCATGCGGCTCCTGCTCGAGGTTTCTGCCCTGGCGTCGTCGTTGCCGGTGCCCGAAGGCCCCAAACCTCCCCACAAGCATGGTGCGTGTCCCACCCCGGCCATCCGCCGGCTCCTTGACCACACCCTGACGGATCCCGAGCGCCAGGAGCTCCGCGAGCAGTTCTCGAAGCTGAGCCGGCGCAAAGCCATCAAGTGCCTCTGCAAGAGCATCCCGGAGTTCTATCCGTCCCCTCCAATGGCCGACCGCGTCCTCAATGCTGCCCTCAAGGGCCTGAAGGGGACAGATGCCGGAGGCCCTGCTACGTGTAACTGAAATCTACGTATGCATCACGCAGCAACATAGTACTCCTATACTAGTGGTACTAGTATACACTACGTTGCACAATAAATAATAAATAAATACTCCATGGACACAGCTAGCTTGCTTAAGGCGCAGCTAAAATAATAAAGGCTAGCTCAAGGGTTGTATTATATGTACTCCTATGCTGCATACGAATAAGACGTACGTGCTCGTGCGACAATGCTACAGTGTGTTGTATTGTGTCACTACCTTTTTTTTATTGATCTTACGAACTTCATCTGTTCACAAATACTGTGCTTGTGGCAAAGTCAACAGACTAGTGCTATTGCGAGTTGTTTGATCAGGAATACTATAGATCAATCAAGTAATTTGAAATAAATCCAGATACATTTATTCAGTTCAGTTTCCAGGTTCCCCAGATATGAAGCGGCGGCTTACATCGGCGTCCATCTGAACCGGCGGTATCAGACGGCGATTAACCTTACTTAGATGATAGGTTACATAGTAACCAAGAAGAGTACTATGTACACAGACAGAAAACATAGCACACAGCAAGAGGGCCATGGGCCGTCAGTGCTTGCGGTGGTTGTTGATGGCGGCGTCGGCGTCGCGGTCGACGGCGGCTGCTTTGAGGTGGTGCGGTGCTGGCTGCGGCTGCATGAGCGCGAGTGCGCGCTCGAACTGCGCCCATCGCTGTTCGAGCGTGCCGTTGTACCCGACGGACATGCGGATGAGCCCCGGCGAGATGCCGGCGCGGGCGCGGTCCTCGGGCGGCATCTCGCTGCTGGTGCTGCTCCCGGAGCACGACATGAGCGTCTCGTAGTATCCCAGGCTGACGGCCATGAGGCCGAACTGGGTGGTGTTCTGGAGGAGGTGCATGAGGCGGTTGGCGCGGTCCTCCGTGCCCATGTCGACGCAGAGCATGCCGCCGAAGCCGTACCCGGGATTGCCCATGGCCGCGAGCCGCGCGTGGTGCGGGTGGTCGGGGAGGCCCGGGTATACGACGCCCAGGCCCAGGCCCTGCATCCGTTCCGCGAACGCCAGCGCGCGGCGCGAGTGCTCCTGCATCCGCAGCGGGAGGTGCGGGAGGCGCTCCGACAGCTCGAACGCCACCTTCGCGTTCATCGTCGGGCCCAGCAGCATCAGCGCGCCCTCCTGCAGGTCCATCATCGCGTTCACCAGGCTCGCCGGCCCGCAGATCGCGCCTGCCAAACAAGAAGACATCGAAACCGAACGCGCGTCAGTGCCTGACTTCCTTACGTGTCGATCGAACCTGAACGCCGGACGAGAGGCAAGCGCGCATGGTCAGCTCTCGTCCTTCTACGCCGTGCACTTACCATGCCAAGACAAACACCCTGCTACACTACACGACTGCATGCACAAAGCCACGCAGATCGAGCAAAAGCTTCCTGGTCCTGCTACGCTAGCGATCTTAGCGAGCAATGCTACATTTACAAACAAAATCTTACAAACTACTTACTATTTTAAAAAAAACTGTTTTACATGCGTTAGATCTACTTCTCATAGAGATAATTTGTAAGTAGTTTGTAAAATTTATTCGTAAGTGAAGCATTTCTCCGTACGCGCCATTATCGAAAGGGAAAGAAAGCCAAAGAGATGGGAGGAATCGATTGGTGGTGCATGGCTGCATGCTACCAAACAGATCTGCATCACGGGTGACGCTAGCTATCGGCCACAAGGATGAACTAGGCATCGGCACAAGAGTACGTGCAACACATGGAGCGTGCCAGGCCGCCGGGAAGGTGTCAGCAGCTAGCAGGTTAGATGGGGTCACCATGCTTGCTTTTCCTCTTTCTTGTTCATGCAGGCAGCTGGCGACTGAGCTCAGGGTGGCGCATGGGACAAGGACCATGACTCGGCGTTTTGTCGTTTGGGACGCTCCGCGGCGTCTCTAGATACGAATTGTTGATGGCCCATGGTGTCATTGTCAAGAAAGTTCAGTTAAATTCTACCCACACCACAATTGTCACCGGGTTGAAGATCCTTGACAGTCGATTGTCGGATCAGTTGTCACCGATGTGCGGGCCATATGTGTCGCACGATTCACATGGACTTATGCATCGGTGACAACTGGCCCGACAGTTGACTACCGATGAACTTGATCCGGTTGTCAACGCATCACTCGCTCTGAAGTGTAACTTCTCATCCTTAATTTTTTCATGGAGAAACATTCTTTAAGAAACTAACCTTTCCAGAATCTGGTTAGACAGTGCAGGTGCTGACAGTCACTTCTGGATCTAGTTAGCCGTCTTATACAAATCCATGACACGAAAGATTTAACTAAAGAAGTCGTAATGCTCACGTGTTTGTCTTTGTGCACCGAATCGCTCCAAGGAATGGGGGTGTCTTGGGTGTGCCATTGTTAGTGGTGGCATGGCATTCCTATCACTCGTGACTACCGGTACGCCTTTGCTTTTCACAACGCATACTCACCACATGGTCACAGGCACTCCATGTGATCGAGTAGGACCGCTTCTGAGCTGAACCCCAGCTTCCAGCTTGAGTGGAACACGCTCATCACGTAATCCTACGGGACAAACAGGACGATAAGCTAAGCTAAACATAGCATCTACTCGTATACGACCTCTGTTCTAAAATATAATGCATTTTTAGATTTAGATAATGTCAACATTTTTTAACTTCTATCAATAATATTTAAAAAATTATTTAATTTTTAATATAAAAATATATTTTTTATGAAAGTTTATTTAATAATGACTTTAAAATATATAATTTTTTATATGATAAAATATTATTAATTATAAATTATTAGTAGTCAAATAATAGAAGTTTGACTTTAATTAAACATAAAAATGTTTATATTTTGAAACGAAGGGAGTACGTACCTACTTAAGGACACTTTAGATAAGGTTCAATTTCCTAATTGCGACATGCAAGTATTAACTACGTGTCCATGCAAACACCCAAATGCGGCGTGTAGTGAAGAACGTCTTTTCACGGGGTAAATTCCAAACAAAGAACTTGTTTTGCATGGACGCGCACGGAGTAGTTGCGGAGGTGAGGCGTGGAGGGCGTGTGTCCTTACCGGCGATGATGTCGGCGCCGCCGCTGATGAACTTGGTCACGCTGTGGACGACGACGTCGGCGCCGAGGGCCGCGGGGGAGACGACGACGGGGGTGAAGGTGTTGTCCACCACCAGCTTGGCGCCGGCCTCGTGCGCCACCCTTGCCAGCATCGGGATGTCGGCCACGGCGAGCGTCGGGTTCGACACCGTCTCCACGTACACCACCGACGTCAGCCCCGGGACCACGGCTGCGCGCACGGCGGCCTCGTCGTCCGCGTCGACGAACGTGGCGCGCACGCCGGAGGTCCGGGGCAGGAACCGGGACAGCAGCGCGTGGGTGCCGCCGTACAGGCATCGCGACGCCACCACGTGCCCGCCCGCGCCCACCAGCTGCATCAGCACGGCGGAGACGGCCGACATGCCGGACGCCGTGCAGTACGCGGCCTCGGTGCCCTCCAGCGCCGCCATCTGCCGCCCCAGCGCCAGCACCGTGGGGTTGAAGTGTCGGCTGTAGATGTACATGTCGCCGCGGTCGGGGCCCAGCTCCCCCGCGAAGAGCCGGCGCATGGTGTCCGGCTCCATCACCGTGAACGTCGCCGACGCCTCGATGGACATGTTCACGCCGCCGTGCTCGCCGAACTCGTGCCGCGCCGCGGCCAGCGCCGCCGCCGGGTCCGCCTCGC